>JAMAKO010000173.1:0-13611 GCA_023628555.1 Chaetomiaceae sp. R4402
CACCTAGTGGGGGCTGTTTTGTAGGCCCCTACCACTATACGAAGGCTCCTGTTCTGGGCTTTCGATAGGGCCTTTGCAAGACCCTTAGGCTTGCTAGCCCCCCCGGGGGCCGTTGGCTAGTAGTAGCTAGAGGTTCTATAGGCTATAGCAGTCTCGAAGGCCTATATCCCCTATATAGGCCTGGGATAGGAGGCTGCTCTAGGCCTTTATTAGGCCCTTGTGCCTCTTTAGGGCTCTGTTGGTAAATAAAAGGCTTGGGGGGTCTTCGTCGGCCATCCTCCTGCTGCTAGTACCTTGTTGGTTAGCTCTGCGATGCTCCCACCGGGCCTGCTAGGCTAGTTCAACCACCTTGTTGGTATTCAGCTTCCTATTCTTCCTCTCCCCTATCTTCTACCTCTAACTAGCCTACTAGCCTACTAGTATAGTAGCTTGTTTAGTAGTTATAGGGCCCTATAGGCCTTGCCTAGGCCCCTGCCCTAGGCCCCTTTTCTTCCTTCTAAATATATAGTAGATCTTATTATAAGCTTCTATAATTAAGTGCCTTATAGTGGTTCTTTCGCCCCTAGTATCTACTTATAGGGCCTTCTTGCGTAACTAGGCTTCGAAGTTGGCTAGCCGTTTATTAAGGTAGAGGTCAAGTGGTAGCACCTAGGCCTCTTTTTCTAAGCATCTAGTAGGGGCTGTTTTATAGCCCCCTACTACTATATAAAGGCTCCTATTCTAGGCTTTCGATAGGGTCTTTATAGGCCCCTTAGGCTTGCTAGCCCCCTTGGGGGCCGTTGGCTAGTAGTAGCTAGAGGTTCTATAGGCTATAGCATTGCGAATGCACTTGGTATATACCTCTCGGGCTTGGGCGAGGCTTGGGCCCTACATTTTAGCTACAATCCTAGCTAGGGCAAAATCCTAGGTCCTTAGCTTCTGTTCTACTGCCTAGCAGTAAGCTCTCTAGGAAAGCCTCTAGTCTAGCTAGACCTCTAAGACTCGGGCTAAGCCTACTAGTTTGACCACGCTATGGCCCCTACCACCCCCTATGTAGGCGAGGGATATAGGGTCCTGCTACTACCTTTAGCCTTTGTTGAAGTGGATTAGCTCGCATTTTTAAGCTGCAAAGGCCATTCCCTAGGTGCTAGCCCACTATAGGCAGGTCTTCTAGGCGCGCTCTAGTTGCTAGGTATTAGCTACCAAGTGCTTTCCAAAGGCTAGTAGGTTTGTATTATCGGCAAAGCCCACTATACTAATCGCTGGGTGGTCCTACTTTAGAGCCTTATATAGCGAGGCTATATATAGGATAAAGAGTACTAGCGATAGTGGGGAGCCCTGTGGGACCCTCGCCACCACTAGAATATCCCCTGTTTATTAGCTATCGAAGTGTAGAATCGCCACTTGGTTTATTAGGTTTATATATATAGTAGCTAACTAGTACTATAAATCGATTATTATATTTAAGCTTAGCCTTCTACTAAATATAAGTTTTACTATATTTGCTAGCTAAGTATATAAAGTTGTTTTTAAATATATTAAACTTATTACCCTTCCTAGTAAACAAACATTAGGGGCCGCCCGCGTAGGCGGCTAGGCATTGTAAAAATCGGAAAACTAGTTCTTTTTAATTAGTTTTTTCGATTCTAAGAGGTTGCAGCAACGCGTAGGCGATGCGCGGCCGTGTAGGAGCTGACTTGTCGATTTTTCGAGGTTCTTAACGTGTGGGACTCAAGCGCCTAAAAATCCCTTATCGCCCTGCCCGAGCGATTATAACTAATAACAATTATAATAATCAACTGCTATAACGAGTTTATAAGAGAAGGGGGATACTAGATATAAAAATTATTTAACTCTTTTAACGTTTTAAAGAAGAGATAGGGCACCCCTAGCCCTACCTAGTTCTAGGAGCGGCGCTAGTAAAAGCAGCGAGGGGGCCTAGCGATAGTGACGACGAGGACTTAGAGCAAAAGCTAATATACAATACTAATTATATAAGTTATTAATCGACTAAAGAGATAGAAAGTAATAGGCTTATTAAAGGAAGATATATAGATAGCTAGCTCTCTTATAAGGCGCTTTATCCTTATAATAAATAGTATATTATAAAAGGAGAATATATAGTAGTAGATTAGAGTAGATTAGTAGTAGAGCAACTAAGCAAGCTATACTAGTATAGTAGCTTATATAATAGCTTGCTATAAGATATAGTTAGTACTATAGCTTTAGCCTTATAGGGAGACCCTTATAGTATAATAGGAAGCTAGATATTAGGGTTATATCTAGTAGAAGGTAGGCTATAGTAGTTATATTGGACTAAGGGGAGGGCAGCTAACTTGTAGCCCTAGCTTGCACCTAGGCTATAGGAGCAAGGTAGATAGTGCCTTAGTGGGGGATCTATAAGACTATTGCACGTGCTAGTCACGTCCCTTCGAGATATAGGCGTAGTATAGGATAAAGCTGTAGATAGATTATACTAGCAGGGCGCCCTAGTAGTAGAGCAAATGCATAGTGTCGCCATCGTAAGGAGGCTATAGTTCCAAGGAGTGATATAACTAGCTAGAGAGGACGGACGTACGTGTTGGTTATCTAAGAGAGAGAGAGCTATATAGATATCGAGTACCTAGCTTGCACCTAGGCCCCAGCCGCTTTACAGTCGCCGTAGTATTGCCTATAGAGCTCTATATAGTAGTGCCTCTTGCAGAGAGCATAAGGTGCAAACCTTGGGGTCCTGTAGATCTCTATGCACGTCCAACGATAATAAAGGCTATAAGCCGTAGAGAGCCTAGTAGGGAGGTGTGGCCTTGCCTCTCTAACTAGGTACCCCCTTGAGGCGGATCTTCGCTATGTAGTTAGCTTAGGTAGCACGTTTGTAGGGATTGTGAATTTAGAGACTTTAAGGCCAGCTCCTAGCCACCCTGCGAGAGCAGGGCTTCCCATGATGGGTGGTAGTATAGGTGAGGGCTTAGCTAAACAACTAGGTAGCGATCCTACACTTTAATGGCCAATAAACAGGGGATATTCTAGTAGTGGCGGGGGTCCTACAAGGCTCTCCACTATCGCTAGTACTCTTTATTCTATATATAGCCTTGCTATATAAGGCTCTAAAGCAGGACCACTTAACGATTAGTATAGTGGGCTTTGCCAATGATATAAACCTACTAGCCTTTGGAAAGCACTTAGTAGCTAATACTCGGCAACTAGAGCGCGCCTAGAAGACCTATCTATAGTGGGCTAGCACCTAGGGGATAGCCTTTGCAGCTTAAAAATGCGAGCTAATCCACTTTAATAAAGGCTAAAGGCAGTAGTAGGACCCTATATCCCTCGCCTACCTAAGGGGTAGCGGGGGCTATAGTATAGTTAAACTAGTAGGCTCGGCTCGATTCTTAGGGGTCTAGCTAGACTAGAGGCTATCCTAGAGGGCCCACTGCTAGGTAGTAGAGCGGAAGCTAAGAACCTAGGATTTCGCCCTAGCTAGGATTGTAGCTAAAACGTGGGGCCCAAGCCTCGCCCAGGCCCAAGAGGTATATACTAAGTGCATTCGTAGTGCTATAGCCTATAGAGCCTCTAGCTATCACTAGCCAACGGCCTCTAGGGGGACTAGCAAGCCTAAGGGGCCCGCAAAGGCCCTATCGAAAGCCTAGAACAGGAGCCTTCGTATAGTAGTAGGGGCCTACAAAACAGCCCCTACTAGGTGCTTGGAAATAGAGGCTTAGGTGCTACCACTCGACCTCTACCTCAACAAACAGCTAGCCAACTTCGAAGCCCGGCTACACAAGAAGGCCCTACAAGTGGGCGCTAGAGGCGAAAGAACCACTATAGGGCACTTGATTACGGAAGCTTATAACAAGATCCACTATATATTTAGAAGGAAGAAAAGGGGCCTAGGGCGGGGACCTAGGCAAGGCCCGTAGAGCCTAACGACTACCGAACAAGCCGCTATACTAATCGACAAGTGGGCCGCCTAGAGGTAGAAAACAGGGGAGAGGAAAAACAGGAAGTTAAACACCAACAAGGTTGTCGAACTAGCCTAGTAGGCCTAGTAGGAGCATTATAGAGCCAACTAACAAGGTACTAGCAGTAGGAGGATAGCTAACGAAGACCCCTCAAGCCTTCTATTTACTAATAGAGCCCTAAAGAAGCACAAGGGCCTAACGAAGGCCCAGAGCAGCCTCCTATCCCAGGCCTATATAGGGGATATAGGCCTTCGAGACTACCTTTTTAGGGTTAAAGTCCTAGAAGTCTATACCCCCTACTACAGGTGTAGGGAGGGGAGGGAGACAGTGGAGCACCTAGTGGTGTAGTGCCCCAACCCACCGAAATAGAGGCCCTAGTAGCGGCAAGAGATACGATTACACCGGGACCTATAGACTATATTACGGGGGGTAGGTGCCCAAAGCACTAGGCTTGTCCAGAGGTTCCTTAGCTAGCTAATAGACACTGGCCGGCTACTAGAATATAGCCTAGCTAGAAGGCTAGAGCTAGAAGCTATAGAAAGCTAGAGGCCCGGAGGCCGGCCAAGGGCCTCCGTTCTTTTATAGTAGGAAGGATTCATAGGCAGTAGCTACGTAGTGGTGGATAGAGGTTTTCACCCGGCCTATACGGTATAGTTTCCTTTATACTTAGCAGTGAAAGGACCGGCGCGCCTACAAGCATATCGGTGTAGGAAATAATAATATTAAACTTATTAGTAGGCTTTATCTTTAACTTATTATACTTATTAAGTAACTTCTTAGCCTAGTTAGAATTATAGTAATTCTTTTAGAAATAGATAAGCAATTAGGTTAAGGTATTAATTAGTTTAGAGTATATATTATATAAATATAGTATAAGCTTATAAGAAGCCTTGCCTTCTAAATGCAATTTAATATAAGCCTATTAGGCTATATTATTATAAAAATAGTTAGTATTAACCTTTATTTTATTCTTAATAGTATAATACTAATATTTAAATTCTTATATGTTATAACTAGTTTTATTATACTAAATAGAGGGATTAGAGACCTTGCTACTATACCTATTACTATTATTAGAATTAGTTGCCTATAAGGCTATACTATTCTAGCAACCTCCTTAGCTAGTAATATAGCTCTATACTATTATATTAGCAATAGCCTAATTTAAGTTATAAGCTTCTTCTTATAGGCAATTAATTATAGCCTACTAGTTAGTAATAGTAGTAGTCTAGTTATTAATTTAATTGTTTATAGCTATTATAAAGCTATTATAAAGTATAGAAACCTAATTATAAATAAGCTTTATATTATTATCTAGCTTCTATACTATTATATATAAATCTTTAACTTATACTATAGCTATAAAGTAGTATATTTTAACTTCTTTAAAGACTTTATAGGGGTTTAAAGCTATAAGCTTTATAAATTTATTAGTATTAATAATCCTATTTATATTAAGAATATTATTCCTATTAATCTAAACTTAAAGAGATAATATATTATTATTTCCTACACCGATATGCCCGTAGGCGCGCCGGTCCTTCCACTGCTATATACAAAGGAAACCGTACTGTATAGGCCGGATAAAAACCTCTATCCACCACTTTGTAGCCACTGCCTATAAGTCCATCCTACTACAAAAGAACGGAGGCCCTTTGCCGGCCTCCGGGACTCTAGCCTTCTATAGCTTCCAGCTCTAGCCTTCTAGCCAGGCTATGACGGCAGGATGGTCTGACCCTAACCCTGGCTATACCCTGGGCTGGTGGTCTGTACGCCTCCCACCTGTGTTTTCTCTCTATTGCGGGAATCCTGTATCTTAATCCTTTTCTTCCCTTTTCCTTAGCTTTAGATTTACGTAATTAAGTAGGATCATTTAAGCTATTATGCCTCTATTCCTCGCTCGCTCGTTACAATCTAAAGCTCATTTTCCATTGCCTAGGAAGGCTTCAATAATATCCCAATTGAAGAACCGATTAAGTCGCTCGACACTATACGATCGACCGACCGAGCGACTGCTTGGCAGCCAACCAAACGAATCAGCAAGACAGCTAGAGATCTACTAATCTGCAGATTAGCCGGCCGAACGAACCGATTGGACAGGATGTCCCAGAATGAAGGCGCGCGTGTGCGCAAGGAAGTCCGCTTCAACGGTATAACCAAAACCCTAATGAAGAACACGAAGCGCTACAACGGTAGACGACTGTTAGCACCAACAATTGAATATAACGATAAACCTAAGCATTTAGCTTGGCCGACCTATAAAAATTTTAAGCGAGAGGTTACTAATTGCCTAGATAATGTCTAGTACTGCTAGACGACTAATAACTTAGTGTCTAAGATATAGGTTAAGATTACTTAGTTTACTAATATCTACTAGAAGAAGACCTATACTAAGGTACCTAGCATGCCTCTCTAAATCTAGGTCGATAGGAATAATATTCCTAGTGCGAATAGGGTTATCGATACCAATGAATTTGCAAAGCTTATAGCCTTAAACCCCTATAAAGTTTTTAAGGAAGTTAAGTTACGTTGCTTTATAGCTATAGTATATGCTAAACAAGTTAAGGAATTGTATACAACGGTGTAGAAGCTAGATAGTAATATAAAGCTTATCTATAACTAGGTTCCTATACTCCACGATAGCCCTATAGTAGCTACGAGCGACTAAATTGATAACTAGGCTACTACTATTACCAACTAGTAGGCTACAATCGATCGCCTGTAAAAAGAAGCTTGCGACTTGAATTAGGCTGTCGCCAATATAGTGGTGTAGAGCTGTATTGGTAGTTAGGGAGGTCGCTAGAGTAGTATAGCCTTGTAGGCGACTAATCCCAATAACGGCAATAGATATAGCGGCAAGGTCCCCGATCCCCCTATCTAGTATAATAAGGCTGGTTATAATATATAAGAATTCGAGCATTAGTATCGTGCTATTGAGAATAAAATGAAGGTCAATACTAATCACTTTTATAATAATATAGCCTAATAGGCTTATATCGAATCGCGCCTAGGAGGCAAGGCTTCTCGTAAGCTTATACTATACCTATATAATATATACTCTAAGCTAATCGATACCTCAACTCGATTACTTGCCTACCTCTAGGAGAATTATTACGATTCTAACTAGGCTAAGAAGTCGCTTAATAAGTATAATAAGTTAAAGATAAAGCCTACTAACAAGTTTAATACGTTTAAAAACAACTTTATACGCTTGGCTAGCGAATATAGTAAAACTTATACCTAGTAGAAGGCCGAGCTTAAGCGCAAACTAACAACCGATTTATAGCGCTAGTTAGCTACTATATATATAGACCCGATAGTTACCTTTAATTAGTTTATTCGCCTAAGGTTAGAGATTGCTTTAGTTAATAAGTAGGCTAAAGAGGAAGCAGCTGCGCGCCGTTAGAACGAACCACCTATTTGACTATCGACCAATAGGGCTAATCCAACCAAGGTGGCCGCTAATAGCAATAGGAAGAGTTTTACTACTAACCGTAGTAGTGCAGCACCTACTAGCCTAACTCCCAATATAGTGCGCAAGTTATACGAGGAAGGTCGTTGTTTCCATTGCCGTGAGAAGGGATATCTTAGCAGGGATTGCCCTTAGAAGCCTTCTAAGTAGGTAGCACCGACGACTAATTCTAGGAGAGAGGCCTGCATCTAGGAGGTCTAGCAACGTTGGGCTATAGTTTAACTAGAGAAGTAGGTCTAGCCTAATTAAAAAGAGTTAAAAAACTAGAACCTCTAGGTAATAAAGTCTCCCTCCTAGAGGTAATATCTATTAAGAATAGCGGATTTAGCTTCCTATATAATTATCTTAGTAGCGAACCTCTCTTTACTACCACTAAAATAGCTAACAATAGAATGTCCTTAACTATATCCACTGCTTTAATCGATATAGGAGCAAACGGGTATCTCTTTGTAAGCAAGAGGTTTGCATTACAATTGCGAAAGACCCTATTTTTAAAGGAATTTACTAGATTTAAGCCTATAGCTATTAGCGGATATAATCGAAGAGACACCTAGCTAATTACAACTGCGCTATAGGGCCACTTAACGATATAGAACTAAACTATTCGCAACGAATAGATAATCGAGATCGCTATATCCTACGATTTGATTATCAGCTGCAAGTGGTTTGACTTCCACAATATAATAGTCGACTATAGGCGCCATCGCCTAGTTTATCTAGTCGAATAGCTCCTAGACCCAACTTATTAGAAGGACAATAATATCTCGTTGAACTATATAGGTAGCCTAATAGTTATCCTAGACTAGAGGACTATCGAGGACATCCAACGACGCGACTAGCTAATAGAGCAAGAAGATCGTTGCTGCTAGAACGGTCGAGCCTTAGTAATCTAGAACTGGATCGCTAAGCTAGAGAGGCTAGAACCAACCCTAACCAAGAAGACTATTACCCTCTCAGGCCAAGTAACAATTCTAGCCTAACCGCTTCTAGGTCTAACTAGATTGACTATACTATAGGATAAGGGCCTCTATAAGATAGAACGAGCCCTAGGGACGTGGCTACCGCCGCTACCTAACACAATGATCGCTATAATCTAGGACCGCCCTAGCTAGGCGAACCTGGATCCTGCTAAGTAGGGTACTAATGCTTAAGGCTCGTATATATTGCAATGTAATTCCACTAGTTAGTATAAACATTATCCTCTCTAAATGGTAGTATTGAGAGCAATTAGGTTCTACCGAGCTACCTAGGATGCCCAAACTAGCTAGATTACTCTAAACGAGCTAGATAGAATGATCGAGAGCAAGAGAATAGAATCCAATAGCCTAGACCTTCAGCAATAGGCATTAAGCTAAGTCCCTACTACCTATTATAACTATCTAGATATATTTAGTAAAGTAGATTTGGATACAATACCCTCGTTCTAAGCTAAGGTCGACTACTATATTGAACTGCTGCCTGGTAGGTAGCCTGAAGACCTTAGGTATAGCTCTCTATATAGGCTATCCATTAAGGAACTCGAAATGGCTTATAAGTATATCGCTAAGAACCTTTAAAAGGGATTTATTGAGCCTAGCAATGCCCCTTAGGCCGCGCCAATCCTATTTGCCCTAAAGGGTAATAGGTCACTCTACTTCTACATCGACTATTGTAAGCTTAATATAATAACTAAGAAGGACTAGTACCTACTACCCCTAATTGACGAAACCCTTGCTTGAATTGCTAAGGTAAAGGTGTTTATAAAGATCGATATCCGCTAAGTATTCTATTGAATCTAGATAAGCCTAGATAGTATAGATCTAACTATCTTCTAAATAAGGTATAGCGCTTACCGATTTAAGGTATTGCTATTTAGATTAACTAATAGCCTAGCTACTTTCTAGCGATTTATTAATAATATACTAATAGGCTACCTAGACGACTTCTATAGCGTATATATCGACGACATTCTAATCTTCTTCGAGAACTAGAAAGATTATAAAGACTATATATAGAGGGTCCTACAATAGTTACGCGAAGCTAGCTTATAGGCTAACCTTAAGAAGTGCAAGTTTAATGTCGTTAAGACAAAGTTCCTAGGCTTCATCGTTAGGACTAATGGTATTGCCTCTAATCTAGAGAAGCTTAATGCTATAGAACGCTAGGAGATACCAACGACTATTAAAGGCATTTAATCCTTCCTCAGCTTCTATAACTTCTACCGCTGGTTTATCCGCAAGTATAGACGGGTTGCCCGCCTACTAATTAACCTAACGAAGAAGGAGGTCCCGTTTGCCTAGATAGCCAATTGCTAATGTATATTCGAAGAACTAAAGTAGCGACTTCTAACTACTTCTATTTTAAGCTATTTCCATTATAGAAAGCCAACCTAGGTTGAGACCAATGCCTTGTAGGGCGTGATCGCTAGCGTAATGTCCTAGCTATAGGAGGACGGATAGTGGCACCTAGTTGCTTATTTTTCTAAAGCCCTACGCAGGGCTAAACACAACTACTATATCTACGATAAGGAGCTGCTAGTGGTTATCCGAGTACTATAGTACTAGCGAGCTAAGCTGATTGGTCTGCAGACTAAAGAGCCCTTCCTAATTATCTCTAACCATAAGGCATTGAAATACTTTAATACTAAGCAGCTGCTTAATATCTAGTAGATAGGTTAGGCGGAGCTATTAGCCTAATATTACTTCTAGATTATATACTGCCCTAGTAGCGAAAATGTAGCGGCCGATTTGTTATCTAGGAAGACTAAGGACGCTATAATATAGAAAGCGAAGTGCGAAGCGTACTATATAATGTAGATCTTTATAACTGCTCGCCCTAGTTGGGTAGCTAACTAGAGTACTATAGCTATAGCTATAGTCTTAACACTTAACGAAGGTGTCTTACCTCTATATAGTTCTGGGATCTAGATAGTAGACGACCTTCTAAACGCCAATCGTACTATACCTAAGCTCGAGGACTATCGCTAATAGGCTCGAGCTAAGGAGAGTGGTTTTAGCCTGCTTGGCGACCGCTTATTGCTCTACGTAGGGAAACTAGTTGTACCAACCAGCCTTCGAACCTAGGTGATCTAGGAAACTTACTACCGCCTAACGACCGCCCACCTAGGCTAGAACAAGACTAAGCAACTAGTTAAGGCAAGATACTAGTGGCCCTGGATAACGGGCAATATTAAGACCTTCGTCGATAACTATATACCCTATAGATCTTCGAAGTATCCCCACAATAAGACCCCTGGCCTACTAAAGCTAATCCTACCCCTATAATATAGCTAGCAGTGCCTAGTTATAGACTTTAAGTCGATGCCCCTCGACAAGTATAGATATAACAACGCGTTGGTTATAATTAACCGTTTGACGAAGGCACTATAGACTATCCCTTATAGGAAGGACGCTACTATACGCGATGCAGCCTAGATATACTACGAGGGACTATACTAGATCTTTAGTTTACTATAGGAAGTTATTAGCGATTGCGGCCCTTAGTTTAGGGCTACTTTTATAGATAAGCTCTCTTGTATCCTTAGGATTAACTAGAAATTGACTATAGCGGGCCACTCTTAGACCGCTAGTTAGGTCGAGAACCTAAACTAGTATATCGACTAGCGGCTACAACTATTTATAAGCTATTACTAGAACAACTAGTCGCGAGCTATACCCATACTCGATGCGGCTTAGATAGGTCTGCTATACAATAGTACTAGAATATAGCTGCACGAAGTACTATTCGGCTTCCCAATACCAATGCTGTTCGACTAGGAGGCTTGGACTTAGAGCTTTGCCAACTATATAAGCGCTGACCAACTAACCTGCAAATAGGCCTAAGATACGGCGCGTTGTATCTAGAACTATATTGGCTACGCCTGTAAGATGATCTAGAAGGCCTAAGCTAGATAAGTGGAATAGGCGAATCGCTACCGCTATAAGCTAGACTTCGATATCGACAACTATATTATAATTATTAAGAAAAGAGAGCTTACTAACCGGCTAAGCGATAAGCTATTTTACCTAGTTATATAGCAGCATTATTGGGTAATCGGGAGGATGGCTAAAGGCGCCTACTAGCTGGAGGTCCCCGAGATATAAAAGGGATCGATAGTGTTTATAGCCGATCGATTAAGGCGTTACCAAAACAACCTACTACCTAGCTAGGCCGCGGAGAACCTACCTAGCGAAGATGAGACTAGTACCGGCGCTGAGGAATGGAAGGTTGAGAGGGTTATAGCCAGCCGTCTGTGGTACGGCAAGCTACAATACCAAGTATAGTGGCGTAGATGGGACCCGGATCCTGAATGGTACCTGGCATTGGACTTTAAGAACGCACTAGCGTCTCTACAACGCTACTACAAGGATAACTCCGACTAAGCTGGGCCCCCAATGCGGCTGACTGAATGGTTGTTGGCTACGGCTGAGGACCGTTTCAACAATATAAAGCACCCAGACGATAACCGGCCGGCTGCTAGATCTGCAGCGCTACGAGCGGCGCGACGGTCACGACAAGAGAAGGCTTGACTGAAGGGAACAATCAGGATCCGGCAGACCAAGCAGATATCTGGTGAGAAAGCTCGAGGCGAGCTTTTTTGGACCTGGGGGATGTGACGGCAGGATGGTCTGACCCTAACCCTAGCTATGCCCTAGGCTAGTGGTCTATACGCCTCCCACCTGTGTTTTCTCTCTATTGCGGGAATCCTATATCTTAATCCTTTTCTTCCCTTTTCCTTAGCTTTAGATTCATGTAATTGAGTAGGATCATTTGAGCTATCGTGCCTCTATTCCTCGCTCGCTCGTCACACAGGCTATATTCTAGTAGCCGGCCAGTGTCCATCAGCTAGCCAAGGACCCTCCGAACAAGCCTAGTGCTTCGGGCACCTACCCCTCGTAATACGGTCTATAGGTCCCTATGTGATCGTATCTCTTGCCGCTGCTAGGGCCTCTATTTCGGTGGGTTGGGGCACCACACCACTAGATGCTCCACTATCTCCCTCCCCTCCCCGCACCCGCAGTAGGGGGTACGGACCTCTAGGACTTTAACCCTAAAAAGGTAGTCCCGGAGGCCTATATCCCCTGTACGGGCCTGGGATAGGAGGCTGCTTTGGGCCTTCATTAGGCCCTCGTGCCTCTTTAAGGCTCTGCTAGTAAACAAAAGGCTAGGGGGGTCTTCGTCGGCTATCCTTCTACTGCTACTACCTTGTTGGTTGGCTCTTTGATGCTCCCACCGGGCCTGCCAGGCTAGTTCAACCACCTCGTTAGTGTTCAACCTCCTGTTTTTCCTCTCCCCTGTTTTCCACCTCTGGTTGGCCCACTGGCCTACTAGTATAGTGGCCTGTTCAGTGGTTGTTGGGCCCTGTAGGCCTTGCCTAGGCCCCCGCCCTAGGCCCCTTTTCTTCCTCCTAAACATGTGGTAGATCTTGTTGCAAGCTTCTATAATTAGGTGCCCTGCAGTGGTTCTTTCGCCCCTAGCGCCCACTTGTAGGGCCTCCTTGTGTAGCCGGGCTTCAAAGTCGGCTAGCCGTTTGTTGAGATAGAGGTTAAGTGGTGGCACCCAAGCCTCTATTTCCAAGTACCTAGTGGGGGCTGTTTTGTAAGCCCCTACTACTATACAAAGGCTCCTGTTCTAGGCTTTCGATAGGGCCTTTGCAGGCCCCTTAGGCTTGCTGGCCCCCCCGAGGGCCGTTGGCTAGTGGTAGCTAGAGGCTCTATAGGCTATAGCACTGCGAATGCACTTGGTATATACCTCTCGGGCCCGGGCGAGGCTTGGGCCCCACGTCTTGGCTGCGATCCTGGCTAGGGCAAAATCCTAGGTTCTTAGCTTCCGTTCTACTGCTTAGCAGTGGGCCCTCTAGGATAGCCTCCAGTCTAGCCAGACCCCTAGGAATCGGGCCGAGCCTACTAGCTTGACTACGCTATAGCCCCCACTACCCCCTAGGTGGGCGAGGGATATAGGGTCCTGCTACTGCCTTCGACCTTTGTTGAAGTGGATTAGCTCGCATTTTTGGGCCGTAAAGGCCATCCCCCGAGTGCTGGCCCACTGTAGGTAGGTCTTCTAGGCGCGCTCTAGTTGCCGGGTATTAGCTGCCGAGTGCTTTCTGAAGGCTAGTAGGTTTGTGTCGTCGGCAAAGCCCACTATACTGATCGTTGGGTGGTCCTGCTTTAGAGCCTTATATAGCGAGGCTATATATAGGATAAAGAGTACTGGCGATAGTGGGGA
>JAMAKO010000174.1:0-13441 GCA_023628555.1 Chaetomiaceae sp. R4402
CACGGACGGCCGCATGTGTGGCAGCAAGGGGAGATTGATTCTGTTACGGGATAGAAAGCAGTCAGGATCCTTGTCCTCACAGTAATGTATATCACGAGATTTGTCGGTGTCCGCGTTAATGTGATGAAGGCCTCAACGGTTAAGACAGAATTCAGGCACTTGTGAGGGATTGCGTCGGGTTATGTGCATATGTAAAGGTCGGTTCACCCGAGCAGACATTTCATGAGCCTGAAACAAGTCAGCTCATTGAATGGTATTCAAGGTCTACTATGGTGCGAACAGAAGAGCAAATACGATTCAGCCCCAACGCATTCATGCTCTCTGGTAGGTAGTCATGAGGTCGTCCATCTTCCGGCGTCTTGCCGCTCGCAAACAAGCGGCACCCGCCGTAGTCTGGAACAGACTACCCCCAGGTACAGTACAAACAAGGAAATCATTTGCACATCCTCCCCAAGTTCTCCACATGCTGAGACCCGTCCAAAGATACCCAGCTGACCAAGCAAAGCGGGTACCGTTCCACGTTTCGTCATCGGCTGGAACAGCAATGCCGTGGCAGCTATAGCTCCGCCGGAACGGCAGATGTGATGTTTCTAACAAGCCCCTAAAACAAGCACTAAAAGCCGAAGATTCACCGAAAAGCATGGCGAAAAGAAGCAATTGCTCTAGCAACTCCCCAGGCGATAGGTGATGTCCACTCATTGGCAGCATAGCCATCATGCCAGCGGAGTTGTTTCACGCAGAAACAAGCATGTTCACATAGGCGGGCAATGCGCCGAGGCTTTATCAGACTGGTTGATCGTATTCCGGAGATCCAGGGCGCAGTTGAAACCGGAATGTTCAACGGACCACTCCCAACTCTCCACCAGCTAAACACACAGCAAACAGCATTTCTACAATCGACACTTCACTCCCCGGAAGCAAAACGTCAACGCAATACCAGCCAAGTCCAATCCACGTATGATCTGCCCCGGCGATACATCAATTCTCCCTATTCTTAGCAATCCTCACGTCACGATCTCCGGTCGGCCCCCCCATTATTGCGTAGCTGGTAGTTTGATCCCCTCCAATTCGAATCGCGACGCGGCTCGCGGGACATCCGGCTCAAGGGTTGGGCACGTTTCGTGGCTGCATGCAGTCCAAGCACCGACATGTGCTGCAAGGGGGCGCGGTGGTGTGTGCTGAGACCGCGTTCGTCTGATGATCTCCCCTCTCTCGGCCCCCGGCTCGCTACTGCAACCCCCTATCACGTGGATGTTTGGTTTCAGAGCTCGACGCCGAGGCAATGCGACGTGATGGTTCGAGATGACGCATCGATAACTCACTTTCAGAGCTGTGATAGACGGTGAAATATAGTTGATGATAGCGCTGGATGTAAGTCCTGGGCTCGGGGTGCGTGTAGTGTTTGGCAGACCGGGGTGTCTGCACGGCCCAGGACCTCGCGTCAAGCGCGGCTGTCGAGACGCAGTCGCTTCTCAGTGTCAGGTTAAGTCACCAACGAGGGGGCTTCTTGGAATTGAGTCTTGAGATGATGCAGAAAACGACAGCTTTCACCGCATCGCAAGGTCTACTGAACCGGGAAACGCTCGCGAGTGGTGAACAAGGTAGAAAACAAGTACGGAAGCGGAGAACAGATATTTGCAATGCAACAACACCATGAAAACCTGTGAGCAGTAAGCGGCTCCCAGACAAGCACGTGTAAGTCGCCGTCAACATAGCATCTCCAGCCAAACACAGCACGTGTGAGGGCAGTCTCACGCCGTTGGGCCGTTGAGACTACTGCAACAGGCCAGGCCGGGCGCGCCGCAGCCGATAAGTAGCCTCCGACCGGGACGGAGCAGCGCACGTTGCCGGCCGCCCGAGCGTCCCGCGGGCAACGGGCGGGTCAACGGCTGGGTGTGGGTGACATCGCGCCGGCGGTGGGAGCCCATTCTTGGCGACCGAGCGCCCGAACGGGGAAGGAGAGGCGTCATCGCCAGGGCGAGCGCGAGCTCGCTTGCAACCTTGGAGAGCTGCACTCCAACGTCGCTGATGAATGGAGATTGCCCAAGACAATTGGCGATGGACTGGAACCGAGGCCAGCGGCGCTGGAGTGCGACGAGATGATACATAAGGTCTTCCAACCGATGATCTTCTCACGGTTACGTTTGTGTGTGTCACAGCAGCCGACTTGCACCGTAAGCCCATCGTCAACATGAAGTTCTCGCCAGGCATCGCGGCCGCGCTCTCCGCGGCTCTGCTGCTGCGGGGCGGCATCGCGGCGACATCGGGCAAGTTCAGCGTCCTGTCCATGAACGTCGCGGGCCTGCCGGCGATCCTCAACGGCAACGACGAGCCGGGGGACAAGGCGACCAACGCCGCGACCATCGGCTCCAGGTTCGCCGAGTACGGCTACGACGTAATCCACGTCCAAGAGGTGCGTTTGTGACGAGCAAAAGCAGTTCCACGTTTCAACCCGCGGGCGTGGAAACAACAAGCTCCAGTCCTCCCCCCTCCCCCCGCCCCCCTACCAACGTCAACCCGTGAAACAACGGGGTGGCGTGCCGTATGCACAATGCCGGCACGGACTGAGACTGACGCCGCACGGGTGCACTCCAGGACTTCAACTACCACGCCGACATCTACCGGACGGACACGCACCCCTTCCGGACAGCGACGTCGGGCGGGGTGCCGTTCGGGTCCGGGCTCAACACGCTGTCCAACTTCAACTGGGCCGCCTTCCGGCGCATCAAGTGGGCCACGTGCTCCGACGCGTCCGAGAACGACTGCCTGACGCCCAAGGGCTTCACCTTCATGCGCGTGGCCGTCTCCGCGGCGGCCGACAACAGCACGGCCGTCTACGCCGACTTTTACAATCTGCACGCCGACGCGGGCACCGAGGCCGGCGACAACGTCGCGCGGCAGGCCAACATCAACGAGGTCGCCGCGTACATCGCGCAGTGGAGCGCGGGCAACGCGGTGGTCGTCTACGGCGACACCAACAGCCGGTACAGCCGGACGGTCGACACGGCGATCCGGGGGCTGCTGGCGAGCCAGAACGCGACAGGGCCGGGGATGGCCGACGCGTGGGTGCAGCTCGAGCGCGGCGGGGTCGTGCCGACGGTGGAGAGCCTGTGCGACAACCCGTCGACCAACAACACCTGCGAGGTGGTCGACAAGGTCTTCTACCGCTCCAGCCCGCTGGTCAGCCTGCGCGCCGACACCTTCCGCTACGACAGCACCCGCTTCCTGCAGGCCAACGGCAGTGTGCTGACCGACCACAACCCCATCTTCGTAGACTTCACCTGGTCGGCATCCCCCTCCCTACAACAAAGCTCCTTCTCCGGCGGCGACACCGGCAGCTGGTTCAGCGACGTGCCCACGCTCAGCAGCAAGTCCCACCCGAAAGCCGCAACACTCACCTTCCGCGGGGCCTCGCGGCTCGACAGCGTCGGGGTGACCCTCACCGACGGCACACAACTCGTGCACGGCGGGACGGGCGGCACGGCCGCGACACTGGCGCTCGGCGAGGCCGAATTCTGGACCGCGGCGGAGCTGTGCCGGGGCGTCAAGAGCGGGACGAACGGGACGCGCAACTTCTACGTGCGCGCGACGACGTCGGCGGGGCGCAGCGTGGAGGCCGGCACGGCGACGGCCGACTGCACCGCCTTCGCCGCGCCCGCGGGATGGCAGATTGTCGGCTTTGCGGGGCAGGACGGGGACGAAATGGATCAGCTCGCGTTTGTGTACGCGCCGCGGTGACGACGACGGGTCTGGCCGATAAGGGGACGGTGGGAGAGGCGTTCGGGATGTGGCGCGCATTTTGGGGCGGTGGGTTGGGGGCGCGCGTGGTGGTGGTGATGTCTGGGATTAACTGCGAGAACTGTGTACATTGGTTAGCGGCGACGATCTTGGGGTGTCTTTTTTCCTCGGCCCCAGTTTCTTCTTCTTGACAGATGGACGCGGTTGGGGAGAGGGGAGGGCCGGTGTCAGTCGAGGCGTCATGGCTCTGTGGCTCCATCCCGCCGCCGGCAGAGGCAGAACGGCTCTGTCCAGTGCCCACCGTCCACGCTCTCCACGAAGGGGGCTCGGCCGGCCCATCAAGGTGCAAAAGAACGGCGGTTTTTACCTAAAGCGGCGGCCCACGTGCCGAGACCCTGATGATCCTCGCACTCATGGAGAAGGGGGAGTCGTGAGGAATTGCTTCGGTGTCGCGCTGATCCCCTCCGCCCTGCAAGCCTTGCCGGTGCGAGCAGTGATCAGCAGCGGCGTGGTGACGAGATGCCGGCTGTGTGGTTCGCGATGGGGCTGACCAGGTCGGTCCTTGAAGAAAAACTCTGCCCTAACCCTTCTGAAGAACCGACGCGGTTGGGGTCTACCCTGGCGGCAGTCCCGTGTGATCCGCGGCTCCAGGCTGTTCTGCGACGGGGATGGCAGCACAATGGGACACCATGCCGGCTTCGCGCTCCCCGTTCGGCACTCGTCAAGGGCGCACGTGCTTGTGGTGAACCCGCCGTCTGTTGCTTGACGTCGGCGACTTCGAAGACGACGGCGCTGGGCGTTGTGTGGCTGCAGGGCTGGAGGTGTGCCGGTCTCGTCGTCAATCCCGGAAGCCCAAAATTTCTCATTGGACACCTCTTGCCGTCTGGTTCAAATTTGCACGTCACGTCGGCGAACATCCAGGGCGCATTATTGGAGTGCATGCGTGATGATGGATGGCTGGAAGAGGTCGACTCGGGGAAGTCTGCAGTTGTTGCACAATCCACACTCGTGACTGCAGCAATGCTCGAGGGCAGTCCAATTGCCTGCCTGCTCGTGCATGTCGTGCCAGAAGGCAGGCGCGACGCGATCTTGATTGGGTCAAAATGTGCAGGTCGCGTCCATCCTGCATCTCAGATTTTCAGCTGCATCCGTGGATCTTCTACACGGGCGGTTATCGCCAAACGCGCCTCTTTGACCCTCGGCTACCTTAATGTCGTATTGCGGGCTTGTGAGTGTGTGGCTCGAGGGTGGTAATTGTAACTCCTCAGCGCCACCCTCCAGGGCGTTGTCGTGCCGCTCCGTGGGAAGGAAGGCCCGATTTTGGGCTTGTCCCAGATTGAGCGGCCATCAGGCTGATGTTGTGGGAGAGGCCTGAGTGCAACGATTTTTTTGTAGTTTTGTCGCTTCGGTCTGATGGATCGGACGGAGCGAATCGCAGAAGGTTGGACCAGGCCTGTCTGAGACGAGCAAGGCCACCAAACTTGCGCGTGCTGCGTTCCCAGATTCTATGGATGATTGAATCGTACTTTCACTCTCCGTTTCCGTTATGCTTCGACTTGACAAGACAACAGTTAGGTTACCATCCATCATTCAACGTGCCGGCCCTGCGCGGGCAGCATGCGCTGCCGTTACAAGCTGCGACCGAACGCGTGGGCTTACCACCCCACAGACGGGAGCCCGCAGGCAAAGAGCCCAGTGAACCCGTGGCGGATCGAGAAGCGGCAGTGATGAGCAGGACGAGCGGCCGAGAGAGAGACCGTCCGGCTACGTTGCCAACATATGAACAATAAGCATACGCCGCGCATCCAGCACCTGCCAAACAAGCACCCAGACCTCTGCACTCTGGATAATCTGATGGCTTGTCGACAGAGGGAGGGGAGGGCTGATCAGCAGCAGGGTCGACAAGACGCCGACCTGAAGCTGTCTGACGAAGGACGACTCGACGCCATCGAGCTTGTGCTTCTTCAGCGCGCTAGCTGGATTATTCTTAGCGTGTCCGCGCCCACAACCCGACCGCACAGTGGACCATGCAACCTTGCTTTCCCCCACGCGAGTGGAGACTGCTCGTGTCGAAAACAACAAATCATATGCGATCTTGCAGAGCAGCGGCCAGAGAAGCAATCTTTAGCTCGAGACGGGGCCATGGACACGGAGACGGCCCCTCGCATAAGCCTGCCTTGCGCCATCTGGGGAAGGACCCGAGCGGACAGATCGGGCTCCATCCTTCGTCGTCGTCGGGGTCTGCTCTGGAGACCTGGCAGTCTGGCTGGTGTCCACGCCAAGGCGATTGGGGCCGGGGGGCATTCTCCTCCAGCTCGGGGTTAGCATCCTTCTGGCGGCCGTCTTGCCCGCCGCCGCCCGGAAGACTTCCGCGACGATGAGCCAGGGCGTTGGGTCAGCAGCGGTGGCGACCGCTGCTCCCGGAGGTGCACTGTGCGGTAAGCAACCTCAACTTGCGACCTGTCGCTCTGGAAAGTTCTCGAGCCGGCTCTTCAGGGTGATCATTGTCCGAGCCAGGTTGCCTCGGCGATAGCCGCCAGGCGCAGTGCCACGCGCAGTATCTCTCTCCTGTTCCTGTTCCGTAAGGAGGCTGAAGATTGCTGAACAGAGGAAGTTGTCATTATCAACTGCGCGGGCTGCCCGTCCTCCGCGAGCCAGACAAGGCGCCCAATTCGGAATTGAAACGGATGCTCGTAATGTCGGCAGATGGCCACTCTTTGCGCAAAATACCACGCTACGCGGCACTAAAAAAAAAGTCGTCAGTTGCCCTCGACAACGGGACCCGCGCTAAAAGCGTGAACCTCCACTGATGAACCCAATTGACGGCGCTGGAGCTCGGGGGGTCGGGCTTGAGGATGCGGGTGGGGTCTCTGTAGCCGCAAACCTCTCGGCACCCTTGCCATCTTATCGCGACCTGCCGTGCCGCGTGGGGTAACGCTGTGGTGCACAGGTGTCGAGGATGTGTGTGGATGGCTCGCAAGCCTGTGCCCTGGGACGCGCAGGAGCACCATCCATGGTGCGCTCCGAGCGCGGACTCGTTCCCCGGCCGCCAAGGCGGCAGCGGTTGCTCCAGTGCTGGCTGCTTCTCTTCCGCGGTGAGAGGCGGCGGCTGCTAGTCCCACTGCGGCAAGAGGAGGATGTGATATTCGTGCAGGGCGGCCTTGTTGCACATGCAGTCAGCACTCAGCTGTGCTTCCGGCGCGCACTTGGCCGATTTCGCTGTCGGGGCGGCGAGGATGGTGGCTCATGTATGACTCCGGGCATACAAGAAAGTACGCAGTCTCGCAAGTTTGAAGGCGGCGATCGTCCCTTCAAGTATGGCGCTGCTTGCGTCAATGCAGTCCGACCAGGTGAGGACTATGTTCTCAGTACTGTGCGAAGGCATCGTCAGCATGCAAGATAGAGGCCATGTTGCAGCTGGACTTGCAAACTGCCGGCAGCTGCGCGTGCCCTGCATGTTCATGCAGCCACTGGTCCAATGCTCGGGAAGCTTATTGGAAATTCTGCCAACTCCCCATCTGCAGCACTGTGCTCGCAGTAGCATCCGGATGCATGAGAGAACTTGATAGTGACAGATCGGCTCGATCGAACGAGTGCCTCGGGGAAGTATCTCGAATGGGCACGGTTTGCGAGTCCATCCCCATCCCCAGACGACCGGGACGGTTCGACGAGTCCCAAAGACCAGTGTGACGTGCTCGCCACAGTAGGATAGATCTTGGTCACCACTTGGTACGCAGCGCACGTAGTGTTCACCTGGGGACGGGATCGAAGACAGGGCTGCCGGATCTCGAGTGGCGCTATTTGACGGAGCACAGACATGTGGCTCCCGCCGTCCGGGCCTCGACATCGCAAGGACCTTGGAGGGACGGCCCACAGGTTCGCCTGCGAATCGCGTGTACTCTGTACACAGGCGAGACAGGTAGCCATCGATGCGGAAATCGAGTGCTGTATTGACGGAGCAGTGTGCTTCTATTTCTTCCTACCCAAAGCAAGCAGCAGAGTCGATACCTACACCGTGCACAGTATCAACCCTAAGGTATGGAAGCAACCTACTCGCAGGCGCATGTTGTGTCCTTCTCTTCGACTGGGCAGTTTGCGCGGGCACCGGGGCGTCGACAAAGCAAAGCTGCCCTGACGCGCTGCCCAGTGGGGAAAGGTTCGCTGACCAAGCCCGCCGCAGACCCAAATCTGTCCCTGAGCGGTTACTGGCCATGGTTGGTGCGGGACGGGCTGTTGCGGACTTCGAGCTCAGTGGTCCCACATTGGCCCCTTCCCGAAAGGGCAATAAACAGGAGAAATTATTGCAGCCGAACCGGGAACCCTGTCCTGCCGAACGGCGGGTGGGGCACAACCTGCCCTGACGAGCCGTGGGGACGGCGGCCAGGGGAGGCAGGTGCAATTGGAGCGTCGAGCAACTCAAGCACCTCACAGCAGGAGCAGCAGCAGTGGACTGGCAAACTGCACGTTGCCCATCCCTGCCACTTGCATCCGTGGTTGTGCTGTTGCTAACCCCCTTTCCTTCCTTCCCAGGACAGACGCTCTCTTCGCGACAGAAGTCTCCAGCTCATCATCGAGCAAGCGTGAAGTGCAGCGAACCTCCACCCGTGGCCCCTCGAACTCCTCGCACCGGGCGCCATCAACTTGCCGCACACGCTGACGTGCAATTGATCCCACCACCGCTCTTTTCCTGCTGCGCAGCTCGGCTGCTCGGCAGCTTCTCAGCGACCTCGACGACCACGACCACGACCACGATTTGAACCACCCGCCGGACGACTTGTCTTCTCCCTTCTGAGGCTGTGCGGCGCCCAGTGCTATTCCCTTGGCCTGGCTCTTTGACGGTGGACTCGTTTGAGGCGTCTCGTCCCGGGCATATCGCCGTGCCTGCGCCTGGACGCACGCTCTTAGAGACATCGCCCTCTGCTCCCTGCGGCCGCCAACGCACCGGGCTTCACAACGAGAGCCGAAGTTTGACCGGTTTGCCCTCTTCCGGTCTTCAAGTCGTCGGGTTTATTATCAAGGTAAGAGCGAGAAAGGAAAGAACAGCGTTGGTTGCTGCCGTAACTGTGAACCTCTGCTCTTTCTTTTCCGGTTTGATCGCTCGCCCACGTTGGTGGCCCCCACCGAGACTTTGCTGTCCAGGGCCTCCCCTGGTATGCACCGGTTTCCTGCATCCTGGCTCTTACCCCGTCTGCGACATTCCTCCCAACTGCGAAGCCCCTCCCGAGCATGCTCATCCCTACATTCTTCAAATCGCACCCCCCGCGCCCCCAAAACACGACGGCCCCTCGTCTTGGTCAAGAAGTCCGTCCTGCGATACTGACCATCCCCTGCAACTCAGACTTCAGCACCCACAACAACCCCCGCAACGACCGAGAAATCCTGCAGTACGAGCGCCAGCACTCACCATCCTGCCGGCGCTGTCATTGACCTCGATCCGGTCAACCGCCTTCCCGGGCTGTTGCCACAAAACGAACGCCGAGTCCTGATTCCCTGAGCCTCAGAGCAGCGTCAGCCCCAAACGGTGGCAGGGTCGTTTGACCCGAGTCCAGGCTCTCCTGCGACCTATGTTGGACGAAGCGCACCTCAGGCGGCATCCGCAATGCTGAATCAACAGGGAAAACGGACGAGCCTACAGGTGGCTCCGTTGGCGATTCAGAAGACGCGGACCAGGGCGAGCGGAGTGTTCTCGGACCAAATCGACCTAACAAATGCCGCCTCGGATTCGCAAATGACACCACCCGCGACGCCAAAGTGCGCGCAAGAGGAGAGCAGTGCGCCCGTGACCAGCTCGCCGGTCTTCCACAATTTCCTGCGCGCCTTCTACCCCTTCCATCCCGACTACATCACGAGCGATTCCACCGTCACCTTACCGCTGAACGAGGGAGATGTCGTCTTGGTACACTCCATCCACACCAATGGCTGGGCCGACGGGACCCTGCTAGCGAACGGAGCAAGAGGGTGGCTTCCGACCAACTACTGCGAAGCCTATGATCCCTCAGAGATGCGGACCCTGTTGAAAGCGCTTCTAAATTTCTGGGATTTGATGCGCAGTACCTCGATCAATGACAGCGAGATGTTCGGAAACCAGGAGTTCATGAAGGGCATCATTGCCGGTGTGCGCTGTCTACTGGTACGTCCAGACAGCGAACGAGCGACTCCTGACCCCAACGGCGCGTGATATTGACAGCCTTACAGGAGCAGACGCATTGTCTAACACGGGAAACTGCGCTGGTGCAGAGGCATGAGGGCCTGCGGCGGAGTCGGAAGTCACTGTTATCAGAACTGTCATCGCTGGTCAAGACGGCCAAGCGGTTACAGGATGCACAGAGAATGATCGGCACCGAGGACGTCAATGACGTGGTGGACGATATGATCTTGAAGGCCTTCAAGATCATCACTAAAGGTGTGAGGTTCTTGGACGTGTTGGAAGATGATCGGAGGTCGCGGGCACCGGCAGTGGTAACAATCATGACGCCACTTACTGAGGAATCCTACATTCCGCTGACGCCGCCGGCCGATTCGGCTGCAAACGACGGCATTCGGCATAGCGCCGCCGCTGCAGAAACCCGCGCAGATGCGGACGGCAACGTCTCCGAGTCGACGCCAACAGCGCCCAGCGACGTCGCACCGGATCAGGTGCCGTGCAGCAACCGTTTGTCCTCGGCCCAGGGTCGCTTGAGCACGAATCTGCATCGACTCTCACAGAACGGCTCGCTACAAACCAATCGCCTGTCGTCCACTGTCTCCCATCGTGTCAGCTTGACCGGCGTGTCGTCCTCGCCACGGCCCGACAACCTCGTTTCGGAGCGCCTCAACGTATGCCATGACACCTTCCTCTCGCACCTGGGATCCTTTATCGGACGGTTGCAGGTTCAGTCACAATCGCGACCCAGTCTCGCCGTCGACGTCAGGCAGTCTGCCATCTCGGGTGGAGAGCTGCTGCTGGTTGTTGACGTGGTCTGCGCACACGCCTCGATAAGCATCGACGCGCTAGAGCAGGCTCGTGCCGCCATGTACGACCGCATCCAGGATCTCGTGCACACGGCGCGCGACATTCTCGCCAATCCCGGACCAGAGATGGAAGAGGACGTGATCGTACCGCACGACAACGGCCGCTTGCTGGGCGCTGCGACGGACTGCGTGAAGGCGAGCGGGGAGTGTGCGCTCAGGACGAGATGGGTGATTGAGCGGATCGGCGACTTCGAGTTCGAATTCGAGAACGGCAGTCTGGGGATTGACTTTGGGCTCTCCGAGCTGGCTTCCATCCCAGAGGAGAAGGCCAAGAACAATGCCGCCGAGCTGCCAAGTATCGCCGAGTCAACCTTGTCCGACACGCCAACCGCCTCGATCGCGACTTCCGTGGCGAGCTCCGCTGACACACACGCCCGGTCCCCGTCGATCGACAAGCCGCTCCCGGATGTTCCTCAGGTCACCTCGCCTGTCTCAGAAGAGCCGATGTCACACCCGTCACTCCTGCCACTAGCACAGTCGCAGTCGTCGCTCCCCCTGGACACCGCCGCATCGTCGGTCTCATCGCTCCGCCCCGACTTGCCTCCGCTCCCGAAGATCTCGACCTCGTCATTGCCGGCCGAAAACTACAGTCCCACAGAGCAGTCTGCGATGCACGAAACCGAATTCCGCTCCTTCCGGTTCGAGAGCATGACTGCCTTGAGCTCCGGGTCGGCCAGCACGTACCTCAGCCGCGATTCGGAATCCAGCATCGTGTCCGTGTCCCAGACGTCGACGCGCGCTACCACGCCGGACAATGCCCACGCACCTAAGAACCAGCCGTCACTGTCTAACATGAGCATGACGGACAGCTTGGCCCAGACCGAAGACGAGGATGCGGAATCGAAGCTGCTGGAAAAGACATACGCACACGAGCTGATGTTCAACAAGGAGGGCCAGGTGACGGGCGGCTCGCTGCCCGCCCTGGTCGAACGCCTCACGGCACATGAATCCACGCCGGACGCCATGTTCGTATCCACCTTCTACCTCACCTTCCGCCTCTTCTCCACTCCGATCTCCTTCACCGAGGCCCTGATCGACCGATTCGACTATGTCGGGGAAGCCCCGCACATCGCCGCTCCTGTGCGACTCAGGACCTACAACGTGTTCAAGGGTTGGCTGGAGTCGCACTGGCGGGAGGAGACGGATCGCGAGGCGCTTGCCTTGATCAAAGAGTTTGCCGAGCACAAGCTCGCTGCTGTGCTGCCGTCGGCGGGCAGGCGCCTACTCGACCTGGCCAACAAGGTGTCGGCAGTGGATGGAACCTTGGTGCCTCGCCTCGTCTCGTCAATGGGAAAGGCCAGCACCCCGGTCTACGTGCCAGCCGAAACCCCACTTCCCACACCTGCCATCAGTAGGAGCCAGGCCGGCGCTCTGGCCAGCTGGAAGGCTGGCGGCAGCACACCGTCCGTTCTCGACCTTGACCCTATTGAGACTGCCCGCCAGGTGACGCTCAAGCAGATGGCCCTCTTCTGCTCCATCGCACCCGAGGAACTGCTCGGTTCGAAATGGACGAAGCTCGGCGGGGCCGGCGCACCGAACGTCAAGGCCATGTCGGCTTTCACTACGGGGCTGACCAACCTGGTCATTGTTACCATCCTGAGCTTCGAAGAAGTCAAGAAGCGGGCGCTTGCGATCAAGCATTGGATCAAGGTGGCGAACCAGTGCTCTCTGCTCCGCAATTACGATGCCCTCATGGCCATCACCTGCGCCCTCAGCGACACGAGCATCAAGCGTCTGAAGATGACGTGGGATGCCGTCCCCGCCAAGCGCAAGGAGATGCTCAAGTCGCTGCAGGCCGCCGTCGACTTCAACCAGAACTTCAAGGTACTGCGCGCGCAGCTCAACGACCAGGTTCCGCCCTGTCTGCCCTTCCTCGGCATGTTCCTGACGGACCTGACGTTCGTGGACGTGGGCAACCCGGCGACCAAGACGAGCGACTCGGGCCTGACGGTCATCAACTTTGACAAGCACACGCGCACCGCCAAGAGCATCGGCGAGCTGCAGCGCTTCCAGATCCCCTACCGCCTGACCGAGCTGCCGGACTTCCAGGACTGGCTGGTGGCCCAGATCGACCGCGTGCGCGAGGTTGACTCGCCCTGCGCCAACGCCCAGGTGGCGCACTACCGCAAGAGCCTGCTGCTTGAGCCGCGCGAGACGCAGCAGCTGCGCACGCCCATCGAGGGGCCTAGTCCTGCGCCGGGCAGCAGCATGTTCAGCTGGATCCGGAGCAACAGCAGCGTGTCTGCGGCTTAAAGTTGCGATGGGCCAAATGCGAGGGCATTTTCGACTCTCCGATTTCGACACGCGCACCTTCTCTAACTCTCATCGACCTCCTCCTCATCAACATCCCGATTTCTACATCTTTAACCTGCTCATTGTGATACCCATATTTGCATCTTCAGAGTTTCAGCATTCTTTATACACGCGCCCGATGATCTCACGCCTATTTATCCGACGCCCGCGGCTTCGGGTTTCTTTAAACACACCAACTCCATTGCTGCTGCCATCGCGACTTTTCTCAGCACACCTTAACTCCATTGCTTCTGCCATCGCGACTTTTCTCAGCACACCTTGACTTGTCTCCAGCAACCGATGTATCACCACCAACACCCCAAAAGCGAGACCCTCCCCCCCAAAAAAAGCGAGGCGGTACACGAAAAGGAACCAGCGTCCGCGTGGGCTCACGCCCCCC
>JAMAKO010000175.1:0-13385 GCA_023628555.1 Chaetomiaceae sp. R4402
ATATCCCCTATATAGGCCTGGGATAGGAGGCTGCTCTAGGCCTTCGTTAGGCCCTCGTGCTTCTTTAGAGCTCTATTGGTAAATAGAAAGCTTAGAGGGTCTTTGTCGGCTATCCTTCTACTACTAGTACCTTATTAGTTAGCTCTATAATGCTCCTACTAAGCCTACTAGGCTAGTTTAATAACCTTATTAGTATTTAACTTCCTATTTTTCTTCTCCTCTATTTTCCACCTCTAGGCAGCCTACTTATCGACTAGTATAGCGGCTTGTTTAGTAGTCATTGGGCCCTATAGGCCTTGCCTAGGTCCTTGCCCTAGGCCTCTTTTCTTCCTTCTAAATATATAGTAGATCTTATTACAAGCTTCTATAATCAAGTACCCTATAGTAGTTCTTTTGCCTCTAGCGCCCACTTGTAGGGCCTTCTTGCGTAGCTAGGCTTCGAAGTTAGCTAGCTATTTATTAAAGTAGAGGTCGAGTAGTAGTATCTAAGCCTCTATTTCCAAGCATCTAGTAGGGGCTGTTTTGTAGGCCCCTACTACTATCTAAAGGCTCCTGTTCTAGGCTTTCAATAGGGCCTTCGCGGGCCTTTTAGGCTTACTAGCCCCCTTAGGGGCCATTAGCTAGTAGTAGCTAGAGGCTCTATAGGCTATAGCACTACGAATGCACTTGGTATATACCTCTTAGGCCTAGGCGAGGCTTAGGCCCTACGTTTTAGCTGCAATCCTAGCTATGGCAAAATCCTAGATTCTTAGCTTCCACTCTACTACCTAGTAGTAGGCCCTCTAGGATAGCCTCTAGTCTAGCTAGACCCCTAAAAATCGGGCTAAGCCTACTAGTTTAACTACGCTATAGCCCCCGCTACCCCCTAGGTGGGCGAGGGATATAGGGTCCTGCTACTACCTTTAGCCTTTATTAAAGTAGATTAGCTCGCATTTTTAAGCTACAAAGGCCATCCCCCAAGTGCTAGCCCACTATAGATAGGTCTTCTAGGCGCGCTCTAGTTGCCAAGTATTAGCTGCCAAGTGCTTTCTAAAGGCTAGTAGATTTATATTGTTAGTAAAGCCCACTATACTAATCGTTGAGTAGTCTTGCTTTAGAGCCTTATATAGCAAGGCTATATATAGGATAAAGAGTACTAGCGATAGTGGGGAGCCCTATAGGACCCCCGCCACTACTGGAATATCCCCTATTTATTAGCTATCAAAGTATAGGATCGCTACCTAGTTGTTTAGCCAAGCCCTCACCTATACCACTACCCACTATAGGAAGCCCTGCTCCCGCAGGGTGTGACGAATCTCGGGCCTCTAGGGTTCTGAAAGGGACTCCTAGAAGTATACTCTAGGTCGAGCCTAAGGTTCGGTGAAGCTAAAGGGTTTACAACAAAGGTTTTGTCTCAACAGTAGGTCTAGCGAACTGATTGTATTGCTTACTGAGGAAGCTACAGTGTATCTATAGGCGTAGAGATCGTGGTCTTAAATATATGCTTCCTCCTGTCGCTTACCTTTGCTTACTCGTAAGCGGTGGTGATCGCGCTTACTCGCTCACTCTAGTGAGCGGGTGAGCGGTTATGCCCCTGGCTGGCGCCCCTAGCGCGGCTGTGTGTAATGATTGGCTGTGGGCGTTCCTAGGGGTGCCCCACTAGGCCCCTCGTTGGGTTAAATCGTGACACGATGCCCCCTCCCCAACGTCTTTTGTCCTCGAAAGACGCAGTAAGGTTCAAATAGTGCTAATACCCCGTCCCGCGGTTTGTAGTGCCTTTCCTTCGTCGTATGTCGTCTAGTGGTAAGACTGATAATATGTCTAGTCGTGTGAAGAAAACGAGTTACGCCCGTAACTCGATGGCCGAACGTTATGCCTTTGCTAACGAGATTAATGCTGTAGGTACCGAAGTCGAGATACCTTGTATCTATTGTTTCGAGGCTACGCTGCGTCCTAAATGTATTGTGGCCGAGGGCTCGTCTTGCTACTTGCGATGCGTAAGGTTAGGGCGGTCCTACGATAGTTCGAGTGTAGTAATATAGAGTACGTCGTGGCTATTCTTTATTGGCTGTATAGTTGCTAATAATATAGTAGTAATGAAAAATATAGCGGAGCGAAAACGAATAGACTTCGAAATTGCTAAGATTAAGGACTAGCTTGCTATATTATTATCCTATCTAAACTATATCTAACATTAGTGGCAACGTGCTAACGAGCGAGGTATAGTATTGCTTTGTTGGGGTATAGAGGCCCTAGATAAGGAGGATAGGGTAGTCCCGATATTGGACGAGCAACGCCTAGTTAGATAGGTGTAGTCCCTTAGCGCTTAAGGTATAGTGGACTGGGAGGCAATTAGGGTGGTACTATATAGTTCGGGCAGTGCTAATTCTCTCCCTAATTTCTAGCTTATAGAGGTGTTTAGGTAAGTTCCTTCTATCTTGGTTCCTAGCGAGATCTAGTGGCATAGTAGTAGTACGCTTATTCCTTAGAATGAAGGGTTGTAGGTTCGATCTCTATCTAGGTTACTAGGGGCTATATCTAGGTTTATTATACCTTCGGCTAGGGATATAATAAAGCTAGATATAGCTCCCCTTTTTTTTTTTTTATATTAACCCTTCCTTCCTTAGTTCTACTTCCGCTAAGCCCGGGCCTTCTTTATTAGCGCTAGTATCTATAGTTAGTTAGGATTCTATTAGTGGAAGTCCTAGAGTTTCTTAGGGTAGTAGAGGTTTATAGCTAGTTCCTAAGAGTTGTCTTCTAGGCTAAAGTCTAGCTATTTGACTAGGTAGTCTAACTATCTATTGTTATTGATATGCAAATCGAGGATTTCTTTAATGTCCTATTTCTCTTCTTTATTTTCCGCCTTAACTATAGTGTCTAGTTGTACTTTCTTGGGTACTAGCTCTAAAAGTGAGATATAGAAAATATTAGTTCTGATTTGCATTGTTATTGGGATTGCAAGTTAGTAGTTGTTGTTCGAGATTTTCTTATTAATCTTAAATAGTTCGACTTTATAAAAGTTAAGCTTCCTACTTAGTTGTTTTATTTAGAGGTTGTATAAGATAAGGTAGACTATATCCCCCTTCTTTAGGCGAGGACCCTTGAGCCTTTTCTAGTTATAGAACTTCTTTATTTAGGTTTATATAAACTTAAGTTTCTACTTAAGTATCTAGTATAGTATATATATCTATTTAGCTTTGACTACTGCCTATAGGACCTTGATGTCTAGTCTCTAGTATAGGTCCGCTTTATATTTAAAGTTTGTAAAGAATAGTATAACTTTTATGGTTTCCATTAGTATTATATTATACGCGAGCTATACTAATAGTAGTAGCGTAATCTAGTTGTTCTACTAGAAGTTGATGTATAACTATAAGTACTACTCGACGATTTAGTTAAGCCATTCTATTTATCCGTCTATCTATAGGTGGTATATAGTAGATAGTTTGCTCTTTATTTCTAGGCATATTATAAATGCCTGCTAGAACTTAGAGGCGAACTTAGTATCTCGATCTATAATCCATTCTTCTAGCTATCTATATACTAAAGCGATGTGCTTGAAGACTACATCTACAAGTTGTTCTACTATCTAGGTTTCTATATAGGGAATAAAGTATATCTATTTAGTTAACCTTTTAATAACTATAAAGATCCTATTATATTCGATTCCTATTGCAGGGTCCTTAGAGGTTGGTAGCTTAGTAATGAAGTCTATTATTACCGAGCTCTATAGTGCCTTTACAACTAGTAGAGGCTATAGAAGTCTATATAGCTTGTAGTATACTAACTTACTTTAGTTATAAAGGTTATATTCTTTTACTACTTTCTCGACCTTCCCTCTTAGTCCTAGGAAGTTGTAGTACTAGTGTATTCTAGCTATTATTTTAGTGATCCTAGGATATTCTAAGAGTTTTGATCTATAGACTTCCTTAATAAGTTCCTCTTATCTATATTTCTAGATATAGGCTTTTCCCCTATACTAAAGGTATTTATAGACCTTATAAACCCCCTTATCCTATAGCTCGTTAAGCTACTTTATATTCATTGAAATATAGTTGATATATATATAGTACTTGTCTAGCAAGCGTTGTTCCTTAAAGATCGCGCTATACTTGTGCTATTAAGGGTGCTTTAGTGTACTGTCTTCCTACTCCTAGAACAATAGTAGCAAGACGTTTTTGAACTTCTCGAAGTGGTTAGGCCTCTAGCTAAGTACGTCTGCTCTAGCGTTCTTAGTGCCTTTAATATACTAGATTTTAAACTAGAACAATATAAGGTACTTATACTAGTATATTAGTCGCCTATTTAGTTTCTTTATTATTGTAAAATACTAAAGGTTCTTATAGTTGGTCTAGACCTTAACTTTGTAGTTTATACCGCTAAGGTAGGGTGCCTATTCCTTAAATGCTATAATAATAGTAAGCAACTTCTTATTGTAGATTGGATATCTAAGCTATTCCTTTATAAACTTCTTTAAGAAGAATACAATAAGATAGAGTTTTCTATTCTTATCCTTCTATCCAAGTACTCCTCTATATATATAGTCCAACACGTTGGTTTCTACCTTGTATTCTTTTTCTAGGTTAGAGAGCTATAGTACTAGATCGTTGACTATAAGGTCCTTAATCTATTAGAACGCTTCTTACTCCTCTTCCTTCTATTAGAATTCTATATCTTTCTTCGTTAAGTTATATAGTAGTCTTGCAATATTACTAAATCCCTTAATAAATATCTAGTAGAAGTTAATGAATCCTATAAATCTACAGACTTCTATAGTATTTATTAGTGTAGGCTAGTTCCTAACTACCTTAATTTTCGTTAGTTCTATTCTAATTGTTCCTAGCAATATTTTATAGCTAAGGAAGACTATTCTCTAAATGTAGAACTTACTCTTATCTTTATTAACTAAGAGCTTCTATATATATAGCGTATTAAGTATAGCTTTTATATACTACTAGTGCTCTTCTATTGTTTTCGAGAAAATAAGGATATTATTGAGGTAATAGACTATAAATCTGTCGAGGAACGGTCGAATAGCGTGATTAACTGTGGCTTGGAAGGTTGCTAGTATATTGGTGAGCCTAAAGGGTATGACTAGGTATTTGTAGTAGCTGTATAGTGTATAAAAAGCTGTTTTCTATTCGTCTCCCTCCTTGATGCGTATATAGGTGTAAGCGGTTGGAAGATCTAGACGAGTGAAGTATCGTGCGCTATGTAGCTGATCCCTGAGTCGCGAAATTAAGGGTAGTGGATAGCGGTTCTTCACTGTCTAATCGTTCAACTATTAGTAGTCTATATATAATTGGAGCTTGCTATCTTTCTTAGATACGAATAGTATTAGGTATTCTATAGGTAACTATAATAGTCTAATATATCCGATTTAAAGGTTTTCCTTAAGGTATTTCTTTAGTTCCTTGTTCTGCAAATCGTTAGTGTAGTACACCTTAAAGAACTTTAATTAGGCTCCTTCCTTAAGCTTGATTTTATAGTCCTATAGACTATACTAGGGTAGTCTAGTGAGGTGTTTCGCTTTAAATGCTAGGTATCCCTAATAGTTATCTAGGATCTATCCTTTTATATTGTTAGGTTGTTCTATACTTATATAGTATATAAATTTGTTGTTAGTTGTAATGCTAGCTACTTCTTTCTAGGTAATCTATTCTAGAATTTTGGGTTTTCTCTATCTGTCGATCGAGATTGTAGCGACCTTTCTATTGTTTAGTGCTCGTTAGTTTTTATATTGTTAACTACCGCCTCTTTCTAAGTCTATAGCGTGCTGCTTATCGCTATCCATCTTATATAGTGGATCCTTAGAGGCCACTTATTATAGTAGGCTATCTCGCTATAATCCTTTGTCTATATTTATCTCGTTGGTTGGATGCTCCTCTTTATAAGGTTGTAGGTGGCTACCTCCCTTCTAATAAATATCTAGGTTGTAGTCTTTATACTAAGCATCTTCTAGTATTATATTATACTTGTTATTTGTATCTATAATATTAAAGACGACCTTTATTGTTTTTCTAGCGATTATAATATCTAGGGGCTTAGTTTCCTTAAGAACTACCCTCTTACTAAATAGTCCCCTAATAATACTAGGTTTATCTTTATCTTTCTAGGGCATCTAGTGTTGGTTAACAATATTGGATATAACAAGTGTACTTTAGGACGCTCCGTCTACTAATGCTATTACTTTATTTCCTTTCTATTTAATAGCGATATAGAGCTTTCTATTGCTCCCTCGCCTTATTATAGTTGCAATGTCCTTTATACTAATTAAGAGTTCATTATAGGCCTTCCACCTAGCTAAGCTCTTCCTATACTCGCTAGCCTATACTATAGCGAGTCTTAGTAGTGCGCGGGCCTGGCGGAGGGCCTATCGTTGTTTCCTAACTCCTGCTTAGTTAGTCTAGCGGGGGTTATAGTTCTAGGCGTTCGAACCTAGATTGCTCCTATACCTCCTCTATATACCTATTGGAGTTTTATATGCATATAGGGGATGCAGTCTTTTAAGGGGTAGGTAACTTCCTTCCCTATATATCCTTGCGGCTATATACGTTAGGGTATAAATTGAAGGTAGTTATTGCTCAACGTTTTGCCCTTCTATAGTAGCGTGTTAGTTGTAGATCTTACGTCCTATATCTATATCTAGGCCGGGACTTTCCTATCTACCCCCTTCTACTATACTAGCTAGAAGTCGGCTTTGATCTTTGTATAGAAGTGATACCTATAGTAGTATATAAAGCACTAGAACTATAGGATATTAATATAGTCTGTCTATACTAGGTGTAATTTTGCATTGTCGCTATCTTTATAGAGGTAAGGTATCCCAAGTCCTTATGCTCCAACTTATTTAGTATTAAGGCTGTAGACTATATATAGTTGGCGTGCCTAATATTCCTTCTAGGTATAAGCCGTCTATTCTATAAGACCTTGAATATAGTTTTAATACTCTATTTTAAGGTTTTATTCTTTTTTATCTTGGCCTACCCTAATATATATTATATTGGGGTCCTTTAATAGTCCGTCCTAAAGGATCTCCTATTTATCTAGGTCTCTAAGCTTGGTCTCGAGTTAGCTAATATCCTACTAAAGTCTTTGGAGCTCCTTCTTAAGCGAGTCCTTTTCTTCCTTTAGTCTATTAAAGCGCTATCTAAACTCCTATTTTTTATATAAGAATTTAAGGATCGTTATATAGTATTCCTCTACAAGTTCTTTAAAGTACTCTATCTCCTTCTAGAGGTACTTTATATTAGGTCTAATAGGATTGTCCTTACTAGTGCGTATCCTCCATTTCCTATTAGTGTCCTGGGTATATATAAGTCCCTAATCTTCGCCTAGGCTTACAATGGCTTCTTAGGCCTATATGAGGGCTCGCAGCCCTATATAGGGGTCTAGTGTCTCGCTAGTCGTTGCCTTAGTTTCGAGCTTTGCGATAGCTTCTTAGACCTTCGCTAAGGCTCGGATTGCTAAGGGGTAGTTGGGTAGCCCCTAGCTTGCTACACGCTAGGTTGCTACTGCTATAGTATCCTATATAGCTCGTATAGCAATATCCTTAGTTTCTTCTATCGATAGGACTATATCCTCTAGTTTAAATAGTTAGGTATTATCCTTATCTCTAGAGTTATTGGTATCTAGTATACTGCCTTTTAGTATAGTGCTAGCTTGCTCTATAATATAGTTAAGGTTAAATTTAAGTGTATACTTAAGGTCGTTTTCTATATTAATTAGAGTGTAGGTTGCTATATTAATGTCCTTTATAGGGATGTTTTTAGTAATAGTAGTAGTCTTATATCTAGGGACTAGCTTCTAGTTCTTCTTTAGGTTCTTATAGTCCCGTTGGTAGTGGCCTGTCTTGCTATAGCTAAAGCAGGTAACCTTGCTTAGGTCCCTTTTCTTCTAGTCCCGCTAGACTATACTAATGTCCATTAGTCTAGAGTATATGCCGTACTATATACTATAGTACTGGCGTTTGTATCTTGAGTTGGCGTAGGCCGAACCTAGGACCTATATGTAGGTCGTACTACGCTTCTCTTGCTAGCGTATATATAGTTGGTTATCAATCTAGATAGCTATCGCGATATACATATCGATATCCTTAGACTGCGGGTAAACCTTAGATAGCTCGTCCTTAACGTTCTCCTTAAGGCTAAGGTAGAATAATAGTATTAGGCCCTTATTATTAATTTTAGTATGTAGCAAGTACTATTGGAACTACGTAGCGTAGGCTATAGCTAACTTCGTCTGCTTTAACCTAAAGAGGTGCTCCTATATATATCGTTTGCTATCTAGGTTACTAAACACCTTACGGATCTCTATTTCGAAGGACATATAGTCCTGGAAGACCCTATTAGTGAATGTGTCTCTATTGTCCGGGGCCTTGTTCAAGTAGTCCTCGAGCGCAGGCTCGAACTACTTGAGTGCCTGCCCCTCGAGGCGCGAAGAGGCGTAAAACACCTTGGACTCCTCGCTCTCGAACTAAGCGGGGTAGTAGCGAATGTAAGCCCTCATCTAGGCGAGAAACCTAGAGAGGCCGTCCTTGTCGCCTCTATACTTTACGGGCGCCTCGATCTTAGCCTTTCCCCCATCGCGCCTAGCGCTCAGCCCGTTAATAAGCTGCTAACTAGCGCTAGCATCCTGCTCCAGCTAATAGATACGGGCCTGGAGCTACTAGATAATTTGTCCGAGCTAGGCTATACTAGATGCGCCTATCTATCCCCCTACGACGGAAGGTGTAGGGGAGGCTGCTGCCTAGGCCCCAATGTGGGATGCGGTGGGCGTGGAAGGTGCCATAGCGAATACTTCCAGTTCAAGTCTATGATAGAACTAAAAGGAGTAAGCAACGTGTAACGAATCTCGGGCCCCTAGGGTTCTAAAAGGGACTCCTAGAAGTATACTCTAGGTCGAGCCTAAGGTTTGGTGAAGCTAAAGGGTTTACAATAAAGGTTTTGTCTCAATAGTAGGTCTAGCAAACTAATTGTATTGCTTACTAAGGAAGCTACAATGTGTCTATAGGCGTAGAGATCGTAGTCTTAAATACATGCTTCCTCCTGTCGCTCACCTTTGCTCACTCGTGAGCGGTGGTGATCGCGCTCACTCGCTCACTCCAGTGAGCGGGTGAGCGGTTATGCCCCTGGCCGGCGCCCCTGGCGCGGCTGTGCGTAATGATTGGCTGTGGGCGTTCCCGGGGGTGCCCCACCAGGCCCCTCGTTGGGTCAAATCGTGACACAGGGTGGCTAGAAGCTAGGTATAGTTAATAGTGTTGAAGGCCCCTGAAATATCCAACTATAGAAGGCTAGCCATTGTCCGCTACTACTAGGCCTCCTATACCTAGGCTACTACTAGTTAAATAGCTAGTTTAGTGGACTAGTGCTCCCTATTGCCTATCTACTCGGCTAGTAGTAGGCCGTAGGCCTCTATAGTACTAGTAACCCTTTTAGCTACTATTGCTTCTATAACCTTCTCTATAATAGGTAGGAGGGCTATAGGCCTATAGCTAGCTAGGGTCTAGTAGGCTTCTAGGGTTTTTCCTAGCTTCTAGAGGACTACTATTTTAGCCCTCTTAAATCTTTCTAGGAACTACCCAAGCCGAAAATACACCTCTATAAGTACTGCTAGCACTTCAAATAGCGGTTAGCTATAGGCTTTTAATAGGCTAGTAGATAGGTGGTTATCGCCTAGGGCCTTCTAGAGGCTAATCTTTAATAGGGTAGCTTTAATATCCCTTGTAATAACCTTTTCCTCTATACTAAACCGCGTTTCCTATTATTCTAGTAGGTCTAGGTCCTATATATCTATAAGGTTAGCTTCTAGGCTAGGGAAGAATCTCTCTACTAGGGCTCTAGCCTTATCCTAGTAGATAGAAAGGTTAGGCCTCTCTAGTTAGCCTATAAAGGCTAGTAGTTTAGAGGGGTCTAGGGGGTTAAAGCTCTTATAACGAGCCTACCTCTCGAGGTTCTATAGAAGCTCTAAGTAGTAAGTAGCCTTCTATAGCGTTCCCCTCTAGGCCTTTATCTTTTCTTTATTAATAATAGCTACTAGAGCCTATAGGCCCTAGCTTAGCTTCTCTTTGCTATAACTTAATAGAGCTAGCTTATATTCCTTTTTAGCCCTCCTAGTCTCTTTCTAGGCCTCTTGGACCCTCTCTAACTACTAAGAGGACCCTCTACCTCTATTAGCCTTCTTCTAGGGGGTAGTAGCCCTAGCTATACCCTATAGCTCTTCGATTAGTTAATTGAAGGCTCCTTCCAGGCCTACTTTTTCTATAACCCAGGCCCTAAAGCCCTATAGCCTAGGGTCTTCCAGTTCTATCCTTAGTGGGATACAAGCCGCTTTAGCCTCTACCTAGTTCCTATTTATTATCTTCCAATTCTAGCTCTATAGCTAGGCTTATAGTAGGGAGGGGCTGCTAGTATAGACTTTAAGAACCTATAGGTAATAGTCTAATTTTCCTCTAAACTCTAGGCTATAATAGGCTATTAGAAGGCCTATAGTTGCCTAGAAATAGTCGATAGTCGATATACAGCCTCATTAGCTCCTCTAGGGGGCCCTCGTTATAGTGCTAGCTAGGGTTTGGAGGCTAAGGTCCCACTATAACGCTATTTCCATTAGGGCCTTAGCCTTTCTATTATACTAGTTATATTGGTCCCACTATAGATAGTGGAGGTTAAAGTCCCTAGCTAGCACTGCCAGGTAGGCTAGGGCCTAGCGGGCTAGAAGGCTCTATAGAAGGCTTATATCGTTGAGAGGGTTGTAGATAGACTAAAGCTCTAGTCTACTATTCCCTAGCCCTAAGAACCAAACCCTATAGTAGTCCTCTATAGCCTTATACTCCTACTACCCTATTTCGAACCTTTAGTTAACGTATATAGCCGCCTAGCCCCTATAGGAGTAGACTAGGTAGTAAACCAAACTCCTAGGGTAGTAGATTAACTTAGTCTGCTAGTTGATCTATAGCTCTTAGATCGCTAGGAGGTTATATTGGGCCTCCTCTAGCAGGGCTTTAAGTGCCTACTTATTGCCTTTAATATTCTAAAGTAGGATCTTAATTTTCATTGCCTCCTATAGGCGTATCATCTAGTTGGGCCTATTCGACTAGTTAGGTAGGCTGGGTAGGCTAGGTAGTGTGACGAGCGAGCGAGGAATAGAGGCACGATGGCTCAAATGATCCTACTCAATTACGTGAATCTAGAGCTGAGGAAAAGGGAAGAAAAAGGATTAAGATACAGGATTCCCGCAACAGAGAGAAAACACAGGTGGGAGGCGCACAGTCCACCAGCCTAGGGCACGGCCAGGGTTAGGGTCGGACCATCCTGCCGTTACAGCCCCTAGCGCCCACTTATAGAGCCTTCTTGTATAGCCGAGCTTTAAAGTTAGCTAGCCGTTTATTAAGGTAGAGGTCGAGTGGTAGCACCCAAGCCTCTATTTCCAAGCACCTAGTAGAGGCTATTTTATAGGCCCCTACTACTATATAAAGGCTCCTATTTGTCAGGGGCTCGGGCTTTGCCTAAGCTGGTACTTGCGGGCCAGTGCCCGGATGTGGGGGGCTCCTGCCCGTCTCTAGCTCGGCTCCAGGAAGGAGCCAGCTTCCACGCCCTCCTCTAAAAGGGTTCGCCCTATATAGGGCTCTATAACTCTCTCTTCTCTTCCTTAGATCGTTTTAATAAAACTCTACACGCCTATCAGTAGTTACTATAGGGCTAGTATATAACATTTACAACGATTTTAGCGATAGCCACCTCCTTTAGCACTAATCCTCTAGCTAGGGGCCCTATAGCAGTCGATATAGATTGGCTATATAACTATCTACAAGGCCTATAGGTAACGATCGAATAATAGAACGCCTAGATCTAGGCCCTACAAGCCGCTTAGGCATTAGCGGCGAATATAGTAGCCATCACCTCTCTAGCCTCTAACGGCTCTTAACCCTAGCGTAAGCGTCTTCTAGTTAGATAGCCCTTTAATAGTAAGAAGGAGCTCTTTATAGCCTAGAAGAATACTATATCTTATATCTTTAAGGCTAATAAAGACTTTATTAGCTTAAACTAGAACTAGTAGATATTTCTATAGAGCAACTTAATATACTAGGTCTAGATCTAAATTGCAATTTATTATAAGTTAGGAGGGCCTGCTATTAACTATAATCTAAATTAACTATAATCTAAATGTCTTTTTTATCTATCTTAAGACTATCTTTACTAACCCTTATAGGAAGACTATAGCCTTGTTAGAGCTCGAACTTCTTTACTAAGGAAACGACGAACTATTCGTTACATTTATTGTATATTTTGAATTAAAACTATTAAAGGCGGGTAGCCTCTAGTAGAACAATGAAATTCGGCTTATTAAGCTTAATTAATACCTCTCTCTAAAGATTTAACGTATTATAGTAAGATATAGAATCCCCTATAACAATTACGCTAAGGTGGTTGTAAGACTCTATAAGATTGTAATAGATCTCAAGGCCCTTTGCTTTAAGGAGAGATACCTATAGAAAAGAGAGCGCTAGAGTAAGAACTTCCTATCTACTAATAAAGATATAGATAGAGATATAAAGATAATAGGTATTAATTTAGCGTATATAATATAGAAGTAGGGAGGCCTAGGGGGGGGGCTAAAAGTAGTGTATAAAATAGGCTAGTTAGAAGACCTTAATAGTATAGTATATAGCTAGGGTATACCTCTATTATAGCAAGAAGAGATATTTTATTATTAAATATAGCCTTACCCCTATTATATAGCTAGAATTATAAGAATAATAATAGATTAATATTAATGCTTTAGACGCTAAAGATTAGTAGATAAGAAAGGCTTATATAGAAAAGACTAGCCTCTAAATAGAGTTTTATAAAGGGGCAAGATATATCCTACTATTTATTAAATAAATTTATAAAGATTAGCAAAAGAATAGATAAACTACCTTTCCTTATTTTAATCTTTCTAAATACCTTAGGCTTTATAAATATATAAGTAGATAGTAGATACTCTAGCTATAGTACTATTAGTAAAAGGGTATATTAGAAGCTAGAGATTAAGCAAATAAGCCTACTAACCTCTTAGACTTTAAAAATAGTAGTTAAATAGGATCTTAAATAAAAGATATTATATATAGTTTATATAACAATAGATATTAATAGCTAGATAAATATAGCTATATTCTATATAGTCTCTAGACTTGCCTATAATATTATTTTAAACCTTCTTTAAATAAAGTATAGAAAGGTAATATTAGATATTAAAAAGGGAATCCTAAAGGTTAATATATAACCTAGACTTTATATCTATATAAGTTTATTATAGAGAAAGATAATAGGGATCTTCTAGATTATAGATATATTATTATTATTTCCTACACCGATATGCCCGTGGGCGCGCCGGTCCTTCCACTGCTAAGTACAAAGGAAACCGTG
>JAMAKO010000176.1:0-11815 GCA_023628555.1 Chaetomiaceae sp. R4402
AGACGGGCAGGAGCCCCCCACATCCGGGCACTGGCCCGCAAGTACCAGCTCGGGCAAAGCCCGAGCCCCTGACAGTAAGTTTGTATTATTGGCAAAGCTTACTATACTAATTATTAGGTAGTCCTGCTTTAGAGCCTTATATAGCGAGGCTATATATAGAATAAAGAGTACTAGCGATAGTAGAGAGCTCTATAGGACCCTCGCCACTACTAGAATATCCCCTATTTATTAGCTATCGAAGTGTAGGATCGCTACCCGGTTGTTTAGCTAAGCCCTTACCTATACCACTACCCACTATAGAAAGCCCTGCTCCTATAGGGTGGCTAGAAGCCGGGTGTAGTTGATAGTATCGAAGGCCTCTAAAATATCTAACTATAGAAGGCTAGCCGTTGCCTACTATCGCTAGGCCTCCTATATCTAGGCCATTACTAGCTAAATAGCTAGTTTAGTAGACTAGTGCTCCCTATTGCCTATCTACTTAGCTAGTAGTAGGCTATAGGCCTCTATAGCACTAGTAACCCTTTTAGCTACTATTGCTTCTATAACCTTCTCTATAGTAGGTAGAAGGGCTATAGGCCTATAGCTAGCTAGGATCTAGTAGGCTTTTAGAGTTTTTCCTAGCTTCTAGAGGACCACTATTTTAACCCTCTTGAATCTTCCTAGAAACTACCCAAGCTAAAAACACGCCTCTATAAGTACTGCTAGCACTTTAAATAGCGGTTGGCTATAGGCTTTCAATAGGCTAGTAGGTAGGTAGTCGTCGCCTAGGGCCTTCTAGGGGCTGATCTTCAATAAGGTAGCTTTAATATCCCTCGTAGTAACCTTTTCCTCTATACTAAATCGCGTTTCCCACTATTCTAGTAGGTCCGGGTCCTATATATCTATAAGGTTAGCTTCTAGGCTAGGGAAGAATCTCTCTACTAGGGCTCTAGCCTTATCCTAGTAGGTAGAAAGGTTAGGCCCCCCTAGTTAGCCTGTAAAGGCTAGTAGTTTAGAGGGGTCTAGGGGGTTAAAGCTCTTGCAACGAGCCTACCTCTCGAGGTTCTATAGAAGCTCTAGGTAGTAGGTGGCCTTCTATAGCGTTCCCCTCTAGGCCTTTGTCTTTTCCTTATTAATAATGGCTACTAGGGCCTATAGGCCCTAGCTTAGCTTCTCCTTGCTATAACTTAATAGAGCTAGCTTATATTCCTTTTCAGCTCTCCTAGCCTCTTTCTAGGCCTCTTGGACCCTCTCTAACTACTAAGGGAACCCTCTATCTCTATTAGCCTTCTTCTAGGGGGTAGTAGCCCTAGCTATACCCTATAGCTCTTTAATTAGTTAGTTGAAAGCTCCTTCTAAGCCTACTTTTTCTATAACCTAGGCTCTAAAGCCCTATAGCCTAGGGTCTTCTAGTCCTATCCTTAATAGGATATAGGCCGCCTCGGCCTCTATCTAGTTTCTATTTATTATCTTCTAATTCTAGCTCTATAGCTAGGCTTATAGTAGGGGGGGGCCGCTAGTATAGACTTCGAGAACCTATAGGTAGTAGTCTAATTTTCCCCTAAACTCTAGGCTATAATAGGCTATTAGAAGGCCTATAGTTATCTAGAAATGGTCGATAGTCGACGTATAGCCTCGTTAGCTCCCCTAGAGGGCCCTCGTTATAGTGCCAGCTAGGGTTTAGAGACTAAGGTCCTACTATAACGCTATTTCCATTAAGGCCTCAGCCTTTCTATTATACTAGTTATATTAGTCCTACTATAGGTAGTGGAGGTTAAAGTCCCTAGCTAGCACTACTAGATAGGCTAGGGCCTAGCGAGCTAGAAAGCTCTATAGGAGGCTTATATTGTTAAGAGAGTTATAGATAGACTAAAGCTCTAGTCCACTACTCTCTAGCTTTAGAAACCAAACCCTATAGTAGTCCTCTATAGCCTTATATTCCTACTACTCTATTTCGAACCTTCGATTAATATATATAGCTGCCTAGCCTCTATAGAAGTAGACTAGATAGTAAACCAAACTTCTAGAGTAGTAGGTTAACTTAGTCTACTAGTTAATCTACAGCTCTTAGATTGCTAGAAGGTTATATTAAGCCTCCTCTAGTAGAGCTTTAAGTGCCTACTTATTGCCTTCGATATTCCAAAGTAGAATCTTAATTTTCATTGCCTCCTATAGGCGTATTATCTAGTTAAGCCTATTTGACTAGTTGGGTAAGCTAGGTAGGCTAGGTAGGCTAGTTAGGCTAGGTAGGCTAGGTAGGCTAGGTAGGCTAGGTAGGTTAGGTAGGCTAAATAGGCTAAACGAGCTAGCTAGCCTCGAATATAGAGCCTCCTAAGCCTAGGCTAATTCTACTTTAGGAGAGGTCCCTTCTAGCTACTAAAATTAGTATAGGCCAGCCTCTTATAAGCCTTAGCCTTTTTGCCCCTACTCTTTAAAATCCATCCTCGTCCTCCTCTAGTTAAAGGCATTTAAAAGTAAATATAAGCCTAGTTTAGTCGACTGCTAAGGCTATAGAAGCTCTTATAGGCTCTAGTTTAAATGTTCTTAGCTAGTATTAGTAGGCCTCTCTAGCGCCCTCCTTAGCCCTAATCTACCTTAGGCACTCCCTAGCCTAGGCTGCGTAGGCCCCCCTATAGCAGGGGCACTTATAGGGCACCTAGCCCTCTTAGGTAAGGTAGAGGGCCTCCCTAGCCCTCCCACTCTCCCTATAGGCCCTAGTGCTACACCTCCTATATAGAGCCTCCTTCTAGCAATACCACTATATATAGCTCTACTTCTAGCACCTAAAGTATTATTTTAGCTCGAGGGTAGCCTAGTAGGGTTCGCAGTTAAGTAGCTAGGCCTTCTAGACAACACTCTATTTGTAGGCTTTTCAAGCCTCTTCTTAGCTTTCTAGTATAACTAGTATAGTAGCCCTAGTAAACCCTAAGTTAGTTAGAAGCTAGAATTTAATCTTATTAATAGTTTAAAGGCTAATTTCAATACTAAAGGCTTCCTCTATAGCCCCCTATAGGTTAGCCTTCCTTAGGCCCTTTAAAAGGACTATATAGGTCCTATAGGTGTAATAGGCTAAGCCTAGTGTTTGGCCTTGGCGACCCTCGGCTGACCCCTAACGCAACCCCTAACGCCATCTCGGCTCGCTACCCTTGACAACAGCGCTGGGCCCACCACGCGACCCACATCCCTATTTAGTTAGACAAAGATCTTGTTATAGGAATAATCTTTTAGTCTCTTTCTTCTTTTCTCCTTAAAATTAGTATACTTGTAGAGTTGTTACTAGCTAGTTGCAATACACTGCCTAGGACCGTTACATTACACTAATCTTCCCTTTTTCCACTATCGATCGTGGAGGAGGTTGTTGACTCTATCTACCTAGATGGAGGATTGTGTTTGTTTAGCCCTCGTCGTTGCCTAGACGGTGGAGCATTGTTGATTAAAAAACCCTTATTAAGCACGAGGCAAGTAGGATACCGCAAGACACTAGCCTTAGCGACTAGTTGAGCGAAGAACGATTCAGAGCCGTATACTAAGCAGGAGGATCGCTATAGATTTCCAAATTTCCAACCAATATGCTACAAAGACGAAGACCCCAAGCCTAAGGGAGCTAGGTAGCTAGGTACAACCGGAATATCGACGAGAAAGCCCTTGCACTACGCGAGGCTTATAAGGCTGTCCCTCCAACTAGATAAAGGTCGTAAACGGTATACGCGATACCTCGAGATATCAATCTATAGGTTTAGCTAAGTACTAGCGATGTTGAGCGATATACTAATAGGCCTCTAGGAGGGGTCCTAGCTAATGTAGATAATATCCTAAATGATAGACTAGATAAACGAGTTACAAACCAAGCAAGCATATAAGAAGGAGGCGACCTAGCTATAAATCTAAGCCCTTTAGAAGAACCTTACGTCCCTATAAGCGACCCTAGGGACTATACCTCAAGCCTCGACACTACCCGCGATCCTAAAGGTCACTTATATACCACTATCTCTACCTAGTTAGACGAGGAAAAAGATAGTGCTTCTAGACCTTCCCCATTTTAATGGGAACTAAAGGAAGTACTAAAACTAGAGACTCGAGATAGAAGGCAAACTATATATCGATAGCTACCTCCTAGGCTCTCTTATAGGCCAATTCATCTACATTTACTTCTAGCTTAGAGATTCCTTCTAGTTGATAGTAGCTACATTCTATAAGAATAGTGGCCTAGGTAGTGCTTATAACCTAACGAGCTTCCTATAGTACCTAACTACTATATACGAGGACCCTAATGTTGCCTAGCATACTCTTAATAATCTAGAGGATATAGCCTAGGGGAAGATAGAGTTATTTATAGCGTTTTACTCTAGGTTTAAAAAGTAGTTAGCCGATATAGGAGGTACTGCCTAGTATAATACAATCTAAATTAACTACTTATAGAAAGCTCTTAACAATAAGATAAAGGATCTCCTTATCCTAATGCTTTATCTACTAAAGGACTATCTAGGATTTACTTAAAAGCTCTATAATCTAGGCGCCAACCTCGAGGCCTAGAGAGCTACCTAGAGAAAAGCATTTATAAAAACCCCTTTCTTCCTTTAGAGAAGGAGCACTACTCCTAATTGAAAGGCTACTAGGTACCTAGACTAGGAACCTATTGCTATGCCTCTCCAAGAGGCAATAGACTAGGAACCTATAAGGATCAATAGGATAGTATAGCGCTAGAATAAGAAACTTATAGGCAAGCGAGCTAAGTAGGTTAATAATAAAGAATAGAAATGCTAGAAGAAGGAGCAGCGCTATCTTTAATATAGGAGGTAGGGCTACTAGGTCGCCAAGTGCCCCCTCCTACCCCTAAAGCGCCCTAACACCCCCACTAAGATATACATTAAGAAATTACGCCCGAGGCTTCCTATAGTTGAAGAGCTAGTGGATTTAGAGACCAAGCTATCTAACTAGATAGAGAGTAGTAATAAGGAGTTAAAAGAGTAGCTCCTAGTAAAAGTCGTTATTAGGAGCACTTAGAGGTAAGGTAAGCTTAGAAGGAATAGGAGAAAAAGATAGATAGCCCTCCCTTTTATATTAATTTTAGTATTAATGGAACCTACTATACTAAAGCTTTTATAGATAGCGGATACTTAAGTTTCGCTATTATTAGCCTTGACTTTGTAGAGCGCCTCTACCTCCTATATATCTCTATTACTCTCTAAGACCTTATCCAAGTTAACATTACTATAAAAAACGTTATTTAGCACGTTATATATATAGATATAGATATTAATAGCTATAAACTAAACTATATTTTCTTTTATATTATCCTAGACTAGGAAGATAACATTATTCTAGGCCTACTATAAATGGAAGCTAAGGAGGTAACTATCTTCTCTATAAAAGGGGAATTAATAATCGAGACGTTAAGCTTAATAGTTAAGAATAAGAGCTAAGAGGACGGGCTAGTTCTACTAGTCTCCTAACAAATAGCAAGCGTATTCTACACCCTCGTCTAGAAAGTTTAGAGGGAGGCCTCCTAAACCTAGACTATCTAAGTTAATAGAGCAATTCTAAAACCTTACTAAGAGATATAGAGCTACCTATCTAACTAGATAGAGAGCACTTAAATATTTGCTATATCTATATACAATATTAAGAAAGCGCTTATATTGAAGAAATATATAGATCTATAGTAGAAGCTCCCTCTATACTATTATAAGTTCCTCCCCCTATTTAACTAGGTTAAGGCAAATTAACTTCCTCTATACTAACTAAGTGTAGACTACAAGATTCTACTAGAAAAGGATATAGGAAGCTAGGAGAAGACTCCTCCCTAGGGGCCGTTATATAGCATATTATACAAGGAACTAATTGTCCTATAGAAGACCCTAATAGAGCTGCTAGATAAGAATTTTATCTAGGTAAGTAGCTCTTCTACAGCCTCCCCAATCCTATTTATCAAGAAGCTAGGTAGTGGACTACGTTTCTACATTGACTATTGTAGCCTGAATGCCATTACCCGCAAGGACCACTACCCTCTACCCCTAATCTACAAGATATTATAGAGCTTATTTAAGATATAGTGGTTTACTAAACTAGATGTAATCTCTATATTTTATAAGATCTAGGTTAAGGAGGGCAATAAATGGAAGATAGCTTTCTAGATAAGATATAGACTTTATAAGTAGCTTATTATCCCCTTTAGGCTAATAGGCGCCCCTACTACATTCTAGTAGTATATTAATAGCACCTTGCAGGAGTTCCTTAACAAGTTCTATTTAGCCTATATTAACAACGTTCTTATCTATTTAAGCGGCTTACTATTAGACTATAGAAAGAAGGTTTGCAAAGTCCTTAAGAGGCTGCAAGATACGGGTCTTTAGGTTAACATCGATAAGTGTAAGTTCGAGGTAAAGAGTGTGAAATACCTTAGGTTTATTATTAAGGTTGGAAAGGGCATTCGAGTTAACCCTAAGAAGATTAAGGCTATCTAGATATAGGAGCGCCTATATATAGTAAAGGGCATTAGAGGTTTTATTAGCTTTACTAACTACTACTAGGACTTTATACCTAATTTCTTAAATATCGCTGCTCCTCTAATAGCGTTAACGAAAAAGAATACACTCTATATCTAGTTACACAACTATAAATACGCGTTTTAGCGGCTCAAGGCCCTTCTAATTGCTATACCGCTTCTAGCTTAATGGGACCTAGACTAGAAAACAGTAGTGGAAACAGACTCCTCTAGGTATACAATTGGCGGCGCCCTATCCTAGTATAATAATAAAGGTGCTCTAAGGCTAGTTGCCTTCTTCTTAAAGAAAAATAACTTAGTAGAGTGCAACTACCCGATTTATAATAAGGAGCTACTAGCCGTTATATAGTGCTTGGAGCAGTGGGATATAGAGCTTAGAAGCGTACTTTCGTTTAAGATCTAGACCAATTATAAGAACCTTAAGTACTTCTAGAAGAAACGGTAGCTTAGCGAACGATAGGTCTACTAGGTAGAGCTCCTTGTTTAGTATAATTTTACACTAAAGTACTAGCTAGGGAAAGAGGCTATTATCCCTAACGCGCTATTAAGGAGAGAGCAGGATATACCTCTAAGTGCCAAGGACAAGCGACTAATAGGTTGCTGTTTCTAGCTACTAAAGCCTACTAAGGGGGAGGCATTCTATATAAATAAAGGGGCAGCTATAACTATCTAAATAGGATTCATTAAAAATAGAGATTAAAATAATAAGTTTAACAACGTTCTAAATAGATTAGACCCCCTAGTTAACCTATTTGCTAGTGGACCTCTAAAGAACCTATAGAATTAGAGGCTAGAAGTAAATAACTAGTACTAGCTTATTTAGAAGATAGTCCTAAATGGCGAACGATAGTTCCCTATCTAATAGGGGTTACTAATCTTAATCTTAGAGTACTCTGTCGACAAGGGAAGGCAACTCTATTAGCGAGACTATATTTAGATCCTATATCTAGAGCTACTATATACCTAGATTATCTAGAAAATCTATAATTTGCCTCTCGCTAGCTATCTAGAAAGAGATCTCACTAAGTCCTTAATTAGCTAGAAGTATATATAGCTAGGACTTAGCTAAGATATCTAAAGGTTCCTCTAGAACTACAATATCTATAGGAGGGCAGCTATATAGCGAGGGAAAAAACAAAGACTATTAAAGCCCCTATCTATCCTAGAGCAATAGTAGTTAGAACTATCCATTAACTTTATTACTAACCTCCCTTTATCTAGTTAGGCAAAGAACATTATAGTAATCACAGATAGATTGCTTAAGAATATAATTTTCAAGCTAATAGATTCGATTATAATGGAGGCGGTAGCGAAACGCCTAATCGTCTCTCTAATATACTACTACAGCCTCCCGCACGCAATCGTCTTAGACTAGGGGCTATAGTTCGTTAGTTTAATATAGAAATGGATCTGCAAGTTACTTAAGATTATATAGAGGTTGTTAACTATACACCACCTAGAGATAGACGGAGCTACTAAGAGGATGAACCAGGTAGTTGAATACTACCTCCGCTACTACACTACTTACTAGCAAAACAACTAGGGTAGCTATCTCCCAATTGCAATACTAGCGATTAACAACTATAATGCAACATCGATAGGGATTAGCCCATTCTTCGCGTTATATAGATACTACATCGACCTTCTAGACATCGCTACCAACAATATAGAAGAGGCCTCCCTCTAGATAGAGGGCCAGTCACTAGTAGCTAGAGGGGAAGCGTTTGTAGCGCGTTTAAAGGAGGCTATAATACTTGTATAGGCAGCAATAGCCTCCACGCAGGAGCAACAGGAATAGTATACCAAGTAGTCTCGATAGGCTACCAAGTAGTTTTTTATAGGCAACAAGGTCTAGCTAAAGCTCAAGAACGTTAAGACCAATAGGCCGTCGAAGAAGCTTAACTAGCTTAACGCTAAGTATCGGGTTACAGAAGTTATTGGCTTACACTCCTACCACCTCGACACCCCCCCTAGGATTCACCTAGTCTTCTACGTCTTACTACTAAGGAGGGCAGCTAACGACCCCTTGCTATTGTAAATTTAGGATAATATACAGCCCCTAGCTATTATAGCTAAGGACACTAGGGAATAGAAGTGGGTTGTCGAAGAGATCCTTAACGCTAGGAGAAGGGGAAAGGATTTCCAAATACTAGTTAGGTAGGCAGGATACGCGCGGCCAACATAGGAGCCGCTTAGCGCCCTGCAGGATACTGAGGCGCTCGATAGATATGAGGCTACGTATAGGAGGATCACGCCTACTAACAGGATAGGGAGGAGAGGGGTATTGTAATGGGCTAAGCCTAGTGTTTAGCCTTAGCGACCCTCGGCCGACCCCTAACGCAACCCTTAATGCTATCTCGGCTCGCTACCCTTAACAACAGCGCTAGGCCCACTATATGACCTACATCCCTATTTAGTTAGACGAAGATCTTGTTGTGGGAATAATCTTTTAGTCTCTTTCTTCTTTTCTCCTTAAGATTAGTGTACTCGTAGAGTCGTCACTAGCTAGTTGCAATACACTGCCTAGGACCGTTATAATAGGCCTCCTTAGCCTAATCTCTAAAGGCCTGCTAGATCTACTAGTTGTTTTATATATACTACCCTTTAGTAGTTAGGTTATTAAAAGTAACTACTATATCTCTATTTAGTAGCTTCTAGGCTATAATAGCTCCCTTTTTAGCTAAGGTTTAGTTAATTGCTTAGATAATTTTAGCTAGAGTTCGCTTAGCTAGTTCAGCTAGTATATTAGCTCTCTAGACTAGGATCTCTTAGTTAATTCGTTATAGAATAGTTTTTAATAGGTAGCTTAATTAGGCTTGCCTAAGGCTAATAGTAGCCCCTATAGCTACTATAGCCTAGGACTAGCCCTAGGCTAGCGTCTAGCTAAGGCCTATAGCGGCTTAGATAGCTTCTATAACTACCTTCTATAGATAGATTACTATAAGTACCTCTAGGTTTCCCATTAGCTAGGTTTTCCGCTCTAGAGCTATAAATAGGCCCTATAATTCCTTTATAAGGCCCCTCGCTATCCTTTTTTATTTAGTAGGCACTAGGGCTACTAGGCTATTAAGGAGGCCTCTAGATATCTCTATATAAGGCTATAGGTTCGCTCTAGGCCTGCTAGCTAGCTTAGATAGGTATATAGGTAGCTGATTGTAAGTAGGGGGGTTCCCTATATTGCCCTCTATTGCTTCTATTTTAGAGGGTTGTTAAGGTCGCTTAGCCCTAGAAGGCGGCTCGTGTAGCTTGTGTAGCTAGCTCTGGCTTAGCATTGGGCTTGGCGCTAGGCTTAGCGCTAGGCTTGGTATAGGAAAAGTCTGCTAGTTAGTCCCTTGGCAGCCCTATCCTTCGCATACACCTATAGTGGCCGGGTAGCTGGCCGCGTGCGGTTGTAGCTGGGGTGGTTAGATAGGGCTTTTCGAGAGCTTTCGATCGTAGGTAGTTTCGTGGGTTTTAGCGAAGGGGTCGCCCCTTAGGGGGGGTGCGGTTTTTCGAGGAAAGTTAGGCCTCTTAGGTTATATATATACCTTCCTTTATATATATTATAAAGGTAGTTATTAAATAGAAAGCATTTTTATATATAATTTAATAGCACTATTGCTAGTACTCTTTATTCTATATATAGCCTCGCTATATAAAGCTCTAAAGCAGGACTACCCAACGATTAGTATAGTAGGCTTTGCCGACGATATAAACCTACTAGCCTTTAGAAAGCACTTGGCAGCTAATACTTAGCAACTAGAGCGCGCTTAGAAGACCTGCCTATAGTGGGCTAGCATCTAGAGGATAGCCTTTGCAGCTTAAAAATATAAGCTAATTCACTTTAATAAAGGCTAAAGGCAGTGGCAGGACCCTATATCCCTCGCCTACCTAGGGGGTAGCGAGGGCTATAGCGTGGTTAAACTAGTGGGCTCGGCTCGATTCTTAGAGGTCTAGCTAGACTAGAGGCTATCCTAGAGGGCCCACTGCTAGGCAGTGGAGTGGAAGCTAAGAACCTAGGATTTCGCTCTAGCTAGGATTGTAGCTAAAACGTAGGGCCCAAGCCTCGCCTAGGCCCAAGAGGTATATACTAAGTATATTTATAGTGCTATAGCCTATAGAGCCTCTAGCTACTACTAGCCAACGGCCCTTGGGGGGGCTAGCAAGCCTAAGGGGCTCGCGAAGGCCCTATTGAAAGCCTAGAACAGAAGCCTTCGTATAATAGTAGGGGCCTACAAAATAGCCCCTACTAGGTGCTTGGAAATAGAGGCTTGGGTGCCACTACTCAACCTCTATCTCAATAAACGGCTAGCTAACTTCGAAGCCTAGCTACGCAAGAAGGCCCTACAAGTGGGCGCTAGGGGCGAAAGAACTACTGCAAGGCACTTGATTATAGAAGCTTGTAATAAGATCTACTATATATTTAAAAGGAAGAAAAGGGGCCTAGAGCGAGGACCTAGGCAAGGCCTATAGGGCCTAACGACCACCGAACAAGCCGCTATACTAGTCGACAAGTGGGCTGCCTAGAGGTGGAAAATAGAGAGAGGAAAAATAGGAAGTTAAACACTAACGAGGTTATCGAACTAGCTTAGCAGGCCTAGTAGGAGCATTATAGAGCTAACTAACAAGGTACTAGTAGTAGGAGGATAGCTAATGAAGACCCTCTAAGCCTTCTATTTACCAATAGAGCCCTAAAGAAGTACGAGGGCCTAACGAAGGCCTAGAGCAGCCTCCTATCCCAGGCCTATATAGGGGATATAGGCCTTTGAGACTACCTTTTTAGGGTTAAAGTCCTAGAGGTCTATACCCCCTACTACGGGTGTGGGGAGGGGAGGGAGATAGTGGAGCACCTAGTAGTGTAGTGCCCCAACCTATCGAAATAGAGGCCCTAGCAGCGGCAAGAGATACAATTACACTGGGACCTATAGACCATATTACGAGGGGTAGGTGCTCGAAGTACTAGGCTTGTCTAGAGGTTCCTTAGCTAGCTAATAGACACTAGCTGGCTACTAGAATATAGCCTAGCTAGAAGGCTAGAGCTAGAAGCTATAGAAGGCTAGAGGCCTAGAGGCTAGCTAAGGGCCTCCGTTCTTTTATAGTAGAAAGGATTTATAGGCAGTAGCTATATAGTGGTGGATAGAGGTTTTCACCTAGCCTATATAGTATAGTTTCCTTTATACTTAGCAGTGGAAGGACCGGCGCGCCCACAGGCATATCGGTGTAGAAAATAATAATAATAATATATAATTCAATAGTACTAATAATCCTTTTAGAAAAAGGAAGAATTTTGCTTACCAAGAGTGAAGTCAACGAAAACCCAGCCAAAACCGACAAAAACACGTGCGTTCGAGA
>JAMAKO010000177.1:0-11399 GCA_023628555.1 Chaetomiaceae sp. R4402
GCGCCAGTCGCCGCATCCCAGAGCCGGACGGTCCGATCGTATGAAGCCGACGCGAGCGTCTTGCCGTCCGGCGAGAAGGCCACTGCCATGACCGAGTCGCCATGCCCCTCGAGCGTCTGCCGGTGCGCGCCAGTCGCCGCATCCCAGAGCCGGACGGTCCGATCGTATGAAGCCGACGCAAGCGTCTTGCCGCCCGGCGAGAACGCTACTGCGTTGACCGAGCCGCCATGCCCCTCGAGCGTCTGCAAGTGCGTATCCCAGTGTCCTCTAACACCCGCAGCCGTCTTGATAAACGGCAGCCTTTCCTTCCATTGCGTACGCTTGACCTCGCTCATGGCTGGACTATACACGAGTGCGGAGCCATATGTCTGCAACGGAGCTCGTTCTAGTATTGATCCGTGGCTACGGACAAACTTCTCGGCATCTTCCAAGAACCCAGCAAGCTGAGGACTCGTACCCGATTGCTGGAGGCGATTAGCGTTGAATGTAGCGGCAGCGGTGATAAACATACCTGGACAACATGCAGGAGCCTTTTTATTGATATAACCCCGTCTGAGACTTTCCCAAGGAGTGACAGACTCTCGAGCCAGCGAAGGAAGCGTTCCTTCAGAAAACCAAACACTGCTCCGTTGTCTGCTAGCGCTTTTTTGTGCTCGCAACTATCGCTGTTCAAGAGATGGTTGGCCCAGAAGACGCAGGAGTATCGTAAGGGAGCTAAGGGATCCGGGTTGGGTGGTTCTATGTTTTTTGATCTAAATCCGAAGTTTCCGGTGCTATAGATATCCTGTTTTAGTACAAGCTCGCCATTTTTTCGCTTCAGTGTCGACATCGCGTCAATTGAGCGCCTGCTGATGTCCGCGTGTCCTTGTGCAACCCCGGCTGGCTGGAGCGATCTATAGTTCTTTTGCAGATAGTCCTTGGCCGATTGGTGGATGATGAAGACCTGCCCGTTTCGCACGGTAAGGAACGACCCACTCTTCTTCACAATTTTCTGAATGTTTTCGACCCTGCTCGAAATCGCCTCCGGTAATCCAGATACAACGCCTAGCTCAAGCAGGTGAAGTGGACGATAGGCCAGTGTAACTGCCGAGAGCACAAGCCTACAGAACTCAGGCTCCTTTCTTCCTAGTTGTTGAACCTGATCTATCATTCGGGTATATAGATCGTCCAGGCCCGTTGGCACCTCGTCGACCACCTGTTGCACGTACCAGTTCTCGGCCTTTTCGAGCTCCTGGACGACAAGAGCCACCCAGAGGAACGTGCCGTCGGCCTTGTGGCGGAGGACACCTAGAACATGGTCCCGGAGTGAACCATCGTCCTTTAAGGACTCGAGTCGAGACACCTTATGTTCGATGTAGGCGTCGATAGCCTGGGACACAGCCTCCGCATTCTGCTTTAGCTCAAGGCTCAGCCAGGTTTGTGAGTGGTCAGGCTTCAAGTGCAGTTCGATATCGGGCCTGTTCCGGCTAGACACGATCCACTTGACATGGGATGACGACGCATGCTGGACGACGAGTTCCAAGAGTTGCTCTAGGCCGCTCACGCATTCGTCGAGTGCGTCGATGACGAAGTAGGCGCTCTTCAGGTTCGGATCTTGCAAAATGCTCCTGAAGATGTCGGACAGGGCGAACCAGGCATTTGGATCCGTGAAAAGCGTCTCATTTGCATGATCATGCTTCTTCCGAACGTGGGAGACGAGAGCCGGCTGCTGCTCTACCAGCAAGTAGATCAGACCCCGTAGCACGGCCGTGGCGTTGTTGAGGCGCGAGTCGGTGCCCTGGCAGAAGAAATAGGACAGCAGCGTGCCAGATTCGCGGGTGGCCAGCTTCGTCTTCGGGGTCAACTCGTCCACGATTCCACAGAGCAGCATGGTCTTGCCCTTGCCCGCGTCGCCTTTGATCCAGAGCAGGCAGGTCTGATCGTTGCACCATCGCCAGTAATCATCGTGGTGGAGGATCCAGCGGTACGAATCCTTGAACAGGCCGCCCTTTGTGTCCTCGATGCGCACCTTGTCGTGGCGGGGGTCGGTTACCCGCAGGTCGGCAAGGCAGCGATCAGCCGTCTCATAGATATTAACAACATCTCCCTGATGCAAGGAGGAACCAGGTCCCAATGTGTGCTGACCGCCATAGTGAGATCCGCCCTGCTGTATAAAGCGCGCACTTTCCTCGGACACGGGCACCTCTGGTTCGTTGGCTCTCTGAGACCTCTCTAAATGACACTCGCGATCTTCGACAAGACGTCGTTTGCTTTGCGGTAGCTCAGTCTCTTGCGCGCCGACGCCGCGTTTAAGCCTAGCAGTTACGTCTTCCATAGATCGTCGAACGCTTTTTGATCGGCAGGGCCGTATCGTGTTGGGACGGACGCTGACAGCCCTGATCGTAAGCTGGAAAGGGAATTGCTCGTGGAGGTCTGAGGATGAGATACCTTAGCAACCTGACAGGAAACGAAGAGACTGGCGCTTGTAGCAACCAAGACTGCCGGGGAATGGATACCTCAGCTTTGGCGTTGAATGTGAGACCCGCGGGCTCCCCCGGATCTCGGTGCAAAGGGAATGGCTCTGTCAGGTCAGCCAATGGAGCGAGGTGGAAGCTTCCGCGTAGAGCGAACTCGGGTCTTCGGCACTACGTAATGAGCGTATATCAGGTACTCTCAGGGCCGAGGAAAGACGGAAGGAATTGCGCGACGCAGCAGCGGGAGGGCTGTGATACTCAGTAGGCAGGAGCTGCCGTATGCAGGCCGCCCGAAGGCACTCCACCTTCACGGTTGCGGCTGAACAAATCGAGGCGGCTGCGGGCGCCTTGCTCAGCTATTGGCTCGGTTAGTATTGCTGGCGCAGTGAATTGGCAAGGGTGGCTGACAAGGGCCCGGCGAACCCCTCACATTCAACGGGATGCAGCCTGTCTTCGTTCCACGCAAGCCTACACTCTCCTTTCCGCTCGCGCAATGAGGCCGAATATGAGATTCCGGTGAAACAGGGTGGCCCGTCCACTCAGCCTATTTGACAGCGGCGAAATCACTGCTCGGCACGCTCAGAGAGTTGGCAGGTATGCAGCCTGCTGAGAGATCGCACCTTCACGTTCCACGGGTCTGCGTTGTCCTTACCCGACAAGCTTGGCCGTGCTGCCTGACGAGCTGGCAGCCGCCGCGACCTCGTCCCCACCAGCCTCGGCGTCCCACGACGCGCACAACCACATGTATCTCTAATGTGTCTTCGTCCTCGCGCAGGGGCGCGTCGCCCTTCTCGCGCCGCAGCGACGCCGGCACCCGAAGACGGTGCTAACCCAGTTGCGCCCGCGCTCCCGGATCTCGCCCACCTCCAGCTGGTTCTGACTGTTGTTACCGCCCGGTCCGCCGCGTCTCAACTCGCCGCCGCCGATCCCCGTCCCTGTCCGCCGTTGCGGTCCCGGCCGGCGCCCTCCTTGAGCGCCTCATCTACATGTCCGTGTTGGCGTCGATTTCGAACTCCAGGCATAAGACAGTGACCTTGCTGGCGAAGCGACCCGGCGTCGTGGCGGGCGCGCCCAGTGTGACTCAGATCGGCTCGAAGATGGCGTTCTTGAAGGTGAGCAGGTAGTGGGCTGGCTTGAGCGGCTCGAGGAGCGCGCCTGGCACGGCCGTGCCCAAGGCCGAGCTGCCGCCGCCGGACAGCAGCAGCGGGCGCACGGCGATGCTCGGGATGTCTGGCCGCCACGGGGCGGATCCGGAAGCGCGTAGTCTGCAGTTTGGCCCCGGGCTTGGCTGATGATGTGGCGGCAGATGGGGTACCGCTTGGGCCGCTTAGTGCGGAGCAGATGGGGTATCGGGCGCTGCTCGGATGTGAAGCAGCCGCGGCCGTGGAGGGGCGCCTCGCCGAGGATGGGGGGCTGGTCGGGCAGCTGAGCGGCGGAGGCGGTGCCGTCGTGCCCTTTGGACCGCAGCCGCTCGATAGCGGCCGACTCGTCGAGGTCCGCCAGCTGCAGGCCCTCTTCCGGCTCGAGCCCCTCGCGTATGGCGCCGACCCGCGACTTGGTCTTCCTATCCTGCAGGCTGCCGCCGGTGTAGATGCTTATGATGCAAGAGAGACGTGGGTGACGAGAAGCCAAGGTCGCCAAGCGCAGCGAGCCCGCTGTCGGCCGAGTTGGGGTCGGCTAGCTGGCGTTGACAGAAGGCCTTTAAGTTCGCGAACTGTGTTTTCAGAGTCCAGGCGCTCTGCGTTCTCCGGCCCACCCGCTGCAGCGGCGGCGGCGGCCACCGCTGCCGGCGCTGCCGCTTGCGACCGGTAGACCGGGTCCTTACGCCGTTCCTTCCGCTCCTTGGCGGTTAGCCTCGCGGCGCCGCCGATGCGCAGCTTCGTGAGCTGGGCGTGGATGCCATTGGGCTTCTCGAACCGAATCAGGGAGGCGAGGGTTGACAGAGTAGATAATCCGATTGGCAAGAGGCCTTAGGGCACTTCGCGGGCCCAACTAGGGAGGGGACGAGGCGGACTCGACTTGCCGTAGCCTCTACGGTTCAGCGCGCGGCTCGCAGGGGCTGAGTCGGCAGGACTATGATGCCTCGGTCAGGGGCGATCCAACTAGGGAAAGGGCTTTAAGGAAGGTCGCACTATTGTCCAACAGAGGAAGCGACAAGGCGGACTCGACATAACGTAGCCTCTCCAGTGTTACAGACGGCTCGCGAGTTACGCCGTAGGATGAAGGGGCTGATAACGGGCTCCGGTCAGGGGCGATCCAACCGGGAAGAGTACCCTAGGGAAGGTCGCAGCGCGGGCCCAACTGCGGACGGGACCGAGGGGAAGGGACATAACGTGGCGTCTCTGGCTCTGCAGGCGGCTCGGCTAAGCCGACAGGACAATGAGGCTTCGGTCAGGGGTGATCTAACCGGGAGAGTCCTTGAGGGAGGGTCGCAGCGCGGGCCCGGCTGGGACAGGGACGAGGCGGACTCGATATGACGTGGTCTCTCTAGCGTTGCAGGCGGCTCGCGACTCATACTGCAGGATGATGGGGCTGACAAGGGGCCTCGGTCAAGGGTGATCTAACCGGGAGGAGCCCTCGAGGGAAGATCGCGGCGCGGGCCCAACTGCGGAGGGGACGGAGTGTCAACATGACGTGACCTGCGAGGGCGGCTCGCGGAGCCGACAACAACGATGGGGCCTCGGTCAGGGACGATCCAACCGGAAAAGAGGCTCAGGCGAAGGTCGCAATGTTTGCCCAACGAGGGAAAGCGACGAGGCAGACTCGACATGACGTGGCCTCTGCGGTTCTGTAGGCGGCTCACAGGGGCTAAGCCGACACTATGGTGAGGCCTCGGTCAGGGGCGATCCAACCAGGAGAGCCCTCAAACGAAGGTCGCAGCGCGGGCCTGACTAGTGATGTGACGAGGTCGGCTTGCAAGGGCTGAGCCGACACGACGATGAGGCGTCGGTCGGGGGCGATCCAACCGGGAGGAGCCCTCGAGGGAAGGTCGTGGCGTAGGTCCAACTGCGGAGGTGACGCGGCGGACTCAATATGACATGACCTCCCCACCGATGCGGGCGGGTTCGCGAGTCACACGTATGATGAAGGGGTTGATGATAGGCCTGGGAATCTATTCACGATAAGGGATTTGTCGTCTTTGCATTAGCTAGAGCGAGACGGCAAAGGGACGGAACTCCCGTACGTATCAAGCAGCTCGGTGCCCCTATTCTTTGCCGCTAGTGGCGCTAGTAGTGTGACAATATAGATGAGGAGCCTGGTCGTGCAGAGAGGAGGCTACGGATCGTCGTATAAGGAAGGGACAAGGCGTATACTGCCAGCTCCATAGTCGCACGGATGCATGGCTGCGCCAGTGTTAGGTTGGTTTCCGCGCTCATCGCTAGCGTGCGACCTGGACTGGCAATCCGTCTTCGGTCGATGTCGGCGCTGCAAGTGATCGTGAACCCTGAGAGCAGCGCGTGTAATCCGTACTCGTTGCTAGGTCTGCTCCTGGCTCACGTGGCTCTGTTGTGAGGTCGAGGCTTTCCTTGCACGACGAGCGTCCGGGTTGGCTGGGTCATTCCGTATAGGTCACGGTCGCGTCCAGTATCGCTAGCCAACCACATCGCCAACCGCATCATCTAGCAGCACCCACACCGCTATACAGACTGACATGACGAGACATGGAGACGTAACAGCGCCGTATGGGCTAGGCTCTATATAGGCCAATTCATAAGTATGTAGCTTTATCGTTTAAGGACGCGCCTTTTACTTACTCCCATCCGCCAAACCCAAGGCAACTCAACATGCAAATACACGGACGGATAAAGATGCTAGCACCGTGTTTAACGACTTCCAACATCTTACTTTGGCGGTGTCGGTGCTCGGTTGGTGCAGCCATGATGCTGATGAATCGGCACTATGTGCAGGCGGGTGGAAAGCGTAAGAAGTACTGCACTTCCAAATCATCTGCGATCTTCTAGCGACTGAATCGGGGCTTTAAATACTGCAAAAGTCAGTCCATGAATCTGCCTACTCCTAGCAATCAGCCTCCACGGACGCCTGAACAGCCCCTTGTTGGGATATCCCAGGAAGTCCGTGAGTGGTGCGTTCTGGAGTGGCGCATCAGTTGGAGGCGATTCAAACCCTCTACCGACTCACTTGACTCGGGAACAGGCATCCCAGCAAGCTGCAGTCTGCCTTGATACTGCTCTATAGCCGCAATGATGCAGGACTGCGCCGGTGTTGGGTCCGTTCCCACGCTCATCGCTAGTGTGTATATGACTGAGCAATATGGACCCGTGAGTCTAGCGGGAGCCTGTGAATACCATCCATGCACAGCTAGTAAACAAGCGACGAGCGAGTGATCTCGTTCCAGCTCAGGAGAAAAAGTGCCATCAGAGCCAAAGCAGTAATCCAAGACGCTGAGCCCTTGGAGAGTAACCTCCTAGGCAGTCCGCTAACAGTAAAAGCAAGACACACAAGGGGCGGTGTGAGATAGTGGTAGGGAACGGGATCCGAAGGGTAGGAAGAAACTGTTCAGGTCGAAATGAAACCACGTCAGTTTTCGGCATAATTACAATGCAAGGGATATAGCGCAAGCGACGTAGTAAGATGAACGAGTAATTGTAGACTACATTCAACACGAGCATACTTTTTACCTTTGTATTGAACGAGTAGTATATAGATCCAGCTTCAGGAGAGGGACAGTTTTACACCGATTCAACGAGAACTGTGGTAAATTACGTCCAAGGTATCTTTTGTCCTCCCGGGGACTGACTAATCGCCTCTACCCAGCAAAGACTTCCTAGTATCTCCAGGTTCTCACCACTTCTTTCTCCCCTATCTCGTCTCTATCATTATCTAATATGCTGTACCCAGATCTTCGAATCTGGCTCTGAGCGCGCGGAGCCAGAGGACATACTTCCAGCCTTGCTCATCTTCGCCTCCTCGTTGCGGTCGTCCGTAGTGGGAACCCAAGCTGCCTCCGCTCTGCCCTTCCGCCACGTCAGATATGTAGGCCAATTGTTAAGCCTCGCCTCCGCCCATGCGAGGCACAGCGTCCCCGAGAGCGTGCCGTCCCGATCGCTGAAAATGCCGCTGTCCCAATACAGAGTTTGACGAGCCTTGGCCCTCCATTCACTAAGCCCCTGGGTGTATCTTCTTATACTGCCGGCCTGTCCATGCTCCTCGTAGGGAGTGGATAGCTACATCGGCGTCTATGAAGCATGTATGTGCAGGTTAGGAATAGACAAAAGGGGCTTATCGTGATGAGGGTGGTCGGGTTGGTCGTACCGACAAGTGGTGACCGAGCGTCCACTTGAAGCCGTAGCAAGCAGTCCCCTTGTCGCGCTGTGTCTGCCACCGCCCCGAAGGCGCAACCAGCTCCCAAGCCAACGCCCTTTGTCCTGGGTTCCCTCGGCGAGACCGGCAAGAGGTCCCACCCACACCTCCCCAAAGCCCTGACCATACGCTGGGACAGTCGGTCGCAGGTTTAAGAACTCGGTCGGTCTCAGACCTCACCAATAATTGGCGAGAATGCGTCGCCAACTATATAAATAATGTCGGCGAGGCGATTATTAGGCAGACTAGTTGCCGGTCCGCCTGAACAGCCCCTTGGGTGGGTATCTCGTGAAGTCTGTAAGTAGTGCGTTCTAGAGTGGCGCATCAGTTGGACGTGATTCAGACCCCTTACCGACCCGCTTGACTGGGGAATGGGCATCCGGCAAGCTACGGTCTGCCTGCTACTGCTCTATAGCTGCGCTGATGCATGACTGCGCCAGTGTTAGGTTGGTTCCCACGCTCATCACCAGCGTGCGACCTAGACTGGCAATCCGTCTTCGGGCGATGTCGGCGCTGCAAGTGGTCGTGAACCCTGAGTACTCGTTGCCAGATCTGCTCCTAGCTCGCAAGGCTTAGTGGTGTAGTCGAGGCTTTCCTTCCACAACGAGTATCAGGGTCGGCTAGGGCAGTCCTATGGGCCACGGTCACGTCCATCGATGTTGGCCAGCTCGCTTAGGTTGACGAGCGTCGGGGCTGGGGCTGGTACTCGCAGCGCGAACACGCCAGGTCGCTGAATCCACGTCGCTACATTCTCGCTGAAAGACTCCTGGGTCGAAGAGACCAGCCCGCGGGTGCAGCCGTCGGATTTGGCCTGGTCGAGGACGGTGTCCCGTAGGGTCGGCATCCTTCGACCCACATGAACACGAAAGCGGCCATTAGCCAAGACGTGAAGAGGAGGGTCACAAACACGTTTGGTTCGCTAAGAGCGGGTCCGCAACGCGTTGGTGAAACTGAGGTCACAACAAGGTGACATTAGATTCACACCACAGCAAAAGTCAGAAAACGGAAATGAAAACGGAGTGATGAAAACTGAGCGCGAACGCGTTCCATACCGTTTCAATCATCAGTAAACGTTTCTGCACGTGACCTGAGCTTTGCTGAGTCAGCAACTCGACCCAAAATGAAAGTGAAATATTAATTCCAGATTCACGTTCACGGCCTCCCCATAATAGCGACATCTTGTTGTCTTCGTTGTTGTTCAAAGGGGGCGGTTTCTTGTCCCCGAAGCGACCAGTTTTGAACCCTTCTGAGCAGACAGGGAAGAGTTATGGGCAAAACGATTGGTTTGGATGGTGGAAGACATTTCTCTCGACTATCGATAGTCACGGCGAGCATTCTTACTTGGAAGGTGATATAGATGCAAGGCTTCTCTACGTGTTCTCGCTTCGCGGTTACCAAAAGTTGGTCGCCGTTATTCTCGCAGAAGGAGGCGCCGATGTTAACGCGCAGGGCGGGCGCTACGGCAGCGCGCTGCAGGCCGCTTCTTGGGAGGGGCATGCCGGGATCGTGCAGCAGCTCCTCGAGCACGGCGCCGATATCAACGGGCAGGGCGGGGAATTCGGCAACGCGCTGCAAGCCGCTTCTTTGAAGGGGTATACTGGGATCGTGCAGCATCTCCTCATGCATAGCGCCGATGTCAACACGCAGGGGGGGCGCTTCGGCAACGCGCTGCAGGCCGCTTCTTATGGAAGATACCCCGGAATTGTGCAACAGCTCCTCGAGCATGGTGCCGATGTCAACTTGCAGGGCGGGCAATTTGGCAACGCGCTGCAGGCCGCTTCTTGGAAGGGGCACGCTGGGATCGTGCGGCATCTCCTCAAGCACGGCGCCAATGTCAACACACAAGGCGGGCGCTTCGGCAACGCGCTGCAGGCTGCTTCTTGTGGAAGGCAAGCTGGGATCGTGAAGAAGCTCCTTGAGCACGGTGCCGACGTCAACGCGCAGGGCGGGGAATTTGGCACTGCACTGCAGGCCGCTTCCTATGGAGGACACATTGAGATTGTGCAGCAGCTCGTCGGGCATGGTGCCGACGTCAACGCGCAGGGCGGAGAATTTGGCACTGCACTGCAGGCCGCTTCTTATGGAGGATACATTGAGATTGTGCAGCAGCTCGTCGGGCACGGTGCCGACGTCAACGCACAGGGGGGCCGCTTCGGCAACGCGCTGCAGGCCGCTTCTTACAAAAGACACGCTAGGATCGTGCAGAAGCTCCTTGGGTACTGCACTGCAGGCCGCTTCTTATGGAGGATACGCTAAGATCGTGCAGCATCTCCTCAAGCACGGCGCCGACGTCAACGCACAGAGGGGCCGCTTCGGCAACGCGCTGCAGGCCGCTTCTTATGGAGGATACACTGAAATTGTGCAGCATATCCTCAAGCACGGCGCCGACGTCAACGCACAGGGCGGGGAATTCGGCACCGCGCTGCAGGCCGCTTCTTATGGAGGATACGCTAAGATCGTGCAGCATCTCGTCAGGCATGGCGCCAACGTCAACGCGCAGGGCGGGCAATTCGGCACCGCGCTACAGGCTGCTGATAGACGGCACGCTGGGATCGCACAGTTTCTCAAGCGCGGCGCGAGTACAGTGTCGACGTCCACAGACGAGACAAACAATAAGAGGTTTTGCGGAAACGGTCATTAAGGACGGGCCGAAATGTCTGTTCCTGAGAACAAACATGTCACTGCATCTGACGCAGTTTTGGTTGGGAGCAATTCTGCTGCTCATGGTTGATTTGATTAACTATAACTTAACGTATTTGATAAGCGAGTCGTACATATAAGCGAGTCGTACAGTCTCCACCACTCTACAACAACTATCCTCGATTGCAACGCAACAACATTAGGAACCCACTACAATTACATCAGAAACAGCTGAATCAGACCCTTCTGCAACCTCCTGGCACGTACGGGCATTATGGCCAGGCTTGCCGCACACACCACAGCACCGAACCCTCGTACAGCCCCCCCCCCTGCACCACCACCATCCGGCTGCATTTCTTGCGCTCCCTCCCCACCTATAGCCTTCTGGCCCAGTTGATCCTTTGCATCTTGTACTGCAGTTGATCCTCCAAGCTGTATGCGAGTTCTTTTAGCTCTCCGGCGCTTACTAAGTGCCTCGTTGGCCTTGCGGAGCGAAGAGACCTCTGACTCAAGGATAGCCACCCGATGCATTACAGCCATCGTACCCTTGGTAAGCTGGTCTACAGCAGCTAACATCGAAGTCGGGGAGCTGTTTTGATGGTTGGAAATGCGAGTCTTGATAAGCGTTGACTGCGAATTGGCTTCACGAGGGTTGTGTGGCGTCTGGAAGACCCAGGGTTGTGGTGAGCCGACCCGCGAGTTCAGGGGCGTTGGTGTACGAAGCCGTACATCTAGCTTAGAAAGTACCCTCTCTGGATCGTATGGCACAAGGCCAGCCCCGGCAAAGCCACCCTGGATGTTCTTCTCCGTTACCGAGGCGAAGAAGGCCTCGCGGAAGCCGCAGAGGAACTCGAGCTTGCTGACGTGGTTGATATGCATCCGCATTAAGTCCTCGACCTGGCGACCATACGCCTTCTTCAACGGCCCAAAGCAGCCAACATCGAGAGGCTGGAGGAGGTGGGAAGAGTGCGGAGGCATACAGAG
>JAMAKO010000178.1:0-11195 GCA_023628555.1 Chaetomiaceae sp. R4402
AACCTAACTACTAAAGGGTAGTATATATAAAACAACTAGTAGATCTAGCAGGCCTTTAGAGATTAGGCTAAGGAGGCTTATAGGACCTATATAGTCCTTTTAAAGGGCCTAAGGAAGGCTAATCTATAGGGGGCTATAGAGAAAGCCTTTAGTATTAAAATTAACCTCCAAACTATTAATAAGGTTAAATTCTAGCTTCCAACTAATCTAGAGTTTACTAGAGCTACTATACTAGTTATACTAGAAAGCTAAGAAGAGGCTTAAAAAGCCTATAAACAGGGCGTTGTCTAGAAGGCCTAGCTACTTAACTACGAACCCTACTAGGCTGCCCTCGAGCTAAAACAGTGCTTTAGGTGCTAGAAGTAGGGCTATATATAGCGGTACTGCTAGAAGAAGACCCTATATAGGAGGTATAGTACTAGGGCCTATAGGGAGGGTGGGAGGGCTAGGGAGGCCCTCTGCCCTACCCAAGAGGGCTAGGTACCCTATAAGTGCCCCTGCTACAGGGGGGCCCACGTAGCCTAGGCTAGGGAGTGCCCAGGGCGGATTAGGGCTAAGGAGGGCGCCAGAGAGGCCTACCAATACTAGCCAAGAACATTCGAACTAGAGCCTACAAGAGCTTCTATAGCCTTGGTAGCCAACTAAACTAGGCCTATATTTACCTTTAAACGCCTCTAACTAGAGAAGGATAAGGATAGATTTTAGAGGGTAGAGGCAAAAAGGCTAAGGCTTATAAGAGGCCGGCCTACACTAATTTCAATAGCTAGAAGAGACCCCTCCTAAAGCAGGATTAGCCTAGGCCCAGGAAGCTCTATATTCGGGGCTAGCTAGCCTATCCAGCCTATCTAGCCTACCTAACCTACCTAGCCTACCTAGCCTGCCCAGCCTACCCAGCCTAACCAGCCTACCTAGCCTACCTAGCCTACCTAACTAGTTAAATAGGCCTAACTAGATAATACGCCTATAGAAGATAATGAAAATTAAGATCCTACTTTAGAATATTAAAGGCAATAAGCAGGCACTTAAAGCTTTACTAGAGGAGGCCCAATATAACCTCCTAGCGATCTAAGAGCTATAGATTAACTAGCAAACTAAGTTAACCTACTGCCCTAGGAGCTCGGTTTACCACCTAGTCCATTCCTATAGGGACCAGGCAGCTATATACGTCAACTAAAGGTTCGAAATAGAGTAGTAGGAATACAAGGCTATAGAGGACTACTATAGGGTTTGGTTTCTAGAGCTAGGGAGTAGTAGACTAGAGCTTTAGTCTATCTACAACCCTCTCGACGATACAAGTCTCCTACAGAGCCTTCTAGCCCGCTAGGCCCTAGCCTACCCAGCAGTGCTAGCTAGGGACTTCAACCTCTACCACCTATAGTAGGACCAATACAACTAGTATAATAGGAAGGCTAAGGCCCTAATAGAAATAGCGTTATAGTAGGACCTTAGCCTCTAAACCCCGGCTAGCACTATAACGAGGGCCCCCTAGGGGAGCCAACAAGGCTATACATCGACCATTAATCATTTCTAGGCAACTATAGGCCTTTCAATAGCCTATTATAGCCTAGAGTTTAAAGGAAAATTAGACCACTACCTATAGGTTCTCGAAGTCTATACTAGCAGCCCCTCTCTACTATAAGCCTAGCTATAGGGCTAGAATTGAAAGATAATAAATAGAAACTAGGTGGAGGCCAAGGCGACCTATATCCCATTGAGGATAGGACTAGAAGACCCTAGGCCACAGGGCCTTAGGGCCTAGGTTATAGAAAAAGCAGGCTTAGAAGGAGCCTTCGACTAACTAATTAAAGAGCTATAGAGTATAACTAGGGCTGCTACCCCTCTAGAAGAAGGCTAATAGAGATAGAGGGTCCCCTTAGTGGTTAGAGAGGGTCCAAGAGGCCTAGAAAGAGGCTAGGAGGGCCGAAAAGGAATATAAGCTAGCCCTATCAAGTTACAGCAAGGAGAAGCTAAGCTAGAGCCTATAGGCCCTAGCAGCCATTATTAATAAGGAAAAGACGAAGGCCTAGAGGGGAATGCTATAGAAGGCTACCCACCATCTAGAGCTTCTATAGAACCTCAAAAGGTAGGCTCGTTACAAGAGCTTTAACCCCCTAGACCCCTCTAAACTACTAGCCTTTATAGGCCAACTAGGGGGGCCTAACCTTTCCACCTACCAGGATAAGGCTAGGGCCCTAGTAGAAAGATTCTTCTCTAGCCTAGAAGCCAACCTCATAGATATATAGGACCTAGACCTACTAGAATAGTAGGAAACGTAGTTTAGTATAGAGGAAAAGGTTACTATAGAGGATATTAAAGCTACCCTATTAAAGATCAGCCCCTAGAAGGCCCTAGGCAACGACCACCTACCCACTAGCCTATTAAAAGCCTATAGCTAACCCCGCTATTTAAAGTGCTAGCAGTACTTATAGAGGCGTATTTTCAGCTTAGGTAGTTCCCAAGAAGATTTAAGAGGGCTAAAATAGTAGTCCTCTAGAAGCTAGGAAAAACTCTAGAAGCCTACTAGACCCTAGCTAGCTATAGGCCTATAGCCCTCCTACCTACTATAAGGAAGGTTATAGAAGCAATAGTAGCTAAAAGGGTTACTAGTACTATAGAGGCCTATAGCCTACTACTAGCCGAGTAGATAGGCAATAGGGAGCACTAGTCTACTAAACTAGCTATTCGGCTAGTAGTAGCCTAGGCATAGGAGGCCTAGCGGCAGCGGGCGACGGCTAGCCTTCTATAGTTGGATATTTCAAGGGCCTTCAACACTGTTAATCACACCTAGCTCCTAGCCACCCTATAGGAGTAGGGCTTCCTATAATGGGTGATAGTATAGGTAAGGGCTTAGCTAAACAACTAGATAGCGATCCTACACTTTAACGGCTAATAAATAGGGGATATTCTAGTAGTGGCGGGGGTCCTATAGGGCTCCCTACTATCGCTAGTACTCTTTATCCTATATATAGCCTCGCTATATAAAGCTCTAAAGCAAGACTACTTAACAATTAGTATAGTAGGCTTTGCCGACGATATAAACCTACTAGCCTTTGGAAAGCACTTGGCAGCTAATACTCGGCAACTAGAGCGCGCCTAGAAGACCTGCCTATAGTGGGCTAGCACCTAGGGAATGGCCTTTGCGGCTTAAAAATGCGAGCTAATCCACTTTAATAAAGGCCGAAGGTAGTGGCAGGACCCTATATCCCTCGCCTACCCAGGGGGTAGCGGAGGCTATAGTGTAGTCAAACCAGTAGGCTCGGCCCAATTCTTAGGGGTCTGGCTAGACTAGAGGCTATTCTAGAGGGCCTACTACTAGGTAGTGGAGCGGAAGCTAAGAACCTAGGATTTTGCCCTAGCTAGGATTGCAGCTAAAACATAGGGCCCAAGCCTCGCCTAGGCCCGAGAGATATATACTAAGTATATTCGCAGTGCTATAGCCTATAGAGCCTCTAGCTACCACTAGCTAACGGCCCCTAGGGGGGCTAGTAAGCCTAAAGGGCCTGCGAAGGCCCTATCGAAAGCCTAGAATAGGAGCCTTCGTATAGTAGTAGAGGCCTATAAAATAGCCTCTACTAGGTACTTAGAAATAGAGACTTAGATGCTACCACTTGACCTCTACCTTAACAAACAGCTAGCCGACTTCGAAGCCCAGCTACACAAGAAGGCCCTACAAGTGGGCGCTAGGGGCAAAAGAACCACCATAGGGCACTTAATTACAAAAGCTCGTAACAAGATCCATTATATATTTAGAAGGAAGAAAAGAGGCCTAGGGCGAGGGCCTAGGCAAGGCCTATAGGGCCCAACGATCACTAAACAAGCCGCTATACTAGTCGACAAGTAGGCTGCCTAGAGGTGGAAAATAGGGGAGAGGAAAAACAGGAAGTTAAACACTAACGAGGTTATCGAACTAGCCTAGCAGGCCTAGTAGGAGCATTATAGAGCCAACTAACAAGGTACTAGCAGTAGGAGGATAGCCAATAAAGACCCCCCAAGCCTTTTGTTTACTAATAGAGCCCTAAAGAAGCACGAGGGCCTAACGAAGGCCTAGAGCAGCCTCCTATCCCAGGCCTATATAGGGGATATAGGCCTTCGAGACTACCTTTTTAGGGTTAAAGTCCTAGAGGTCCGTACCCCCTACTACGGGTGTAGGGAGGGGAGGGAGATAGTGGAGCACCTAGTGGTGTGGTGCCCCAACCCACCGAAATAGAGGCCCTAGCAGCGGCAAGAGATACGATTACACTAGGACCTACAGACCATATTACGGGGGGTAGGTGCCCGAAGCACTAGGCTTGTCTAGAGGGTCCTTGGCTAGCTAATGGACACTAGCTGGCTACTAGAATATAGCCTAGCTAGAAGGCTAGAGCTAGAAGCTATAGAAGGCTAGGGGCCTGGAGGCTGGCTAAGGGCCTCCGTTCTTTTATAGTAGGAAGGATTCATAGGCAGTGGCTACGTAGTGGTGGATAGAGGTTTTTACCTGGCCTATATAGCACAGTTTCCTTTGTACTTAGCAGTGGAAGGACCGGCGCGCCCACGAGCATATTGGTGTAGGAAATAATAATAATAATAAATGTATATAGTATAAAGGTAAGTTTTAGAGATAAGGTTAATATAAAACCCTTCTACTATAGCTATACCTGTTATGCACTGGCCCTATGGCAACTGCTGATAGGCGTGTAGAGTTTTATTGAAACGATCTGAGGAAGAGAAGAGAGAGTTACAGAGCCCCACGCGGGGAGAACCCTTTTAGAGGAGGGCGTGGAAGCTGGCTCCTTCCCGGAGCCGAGCCGGAGACGGGCAGGAGCCCCCCACATCCGGGCACTGGCCCGCAAGTACCAAGTACCAGCTCGGGCAAAGCCCGAGCCCCTGACAATACGTTCGAGTACTAGATCCTCTATCTTTAGGCTATATAAGCTATTAAGTATATTCTTAATAACCTATTTGCTATATCTAGAAATTGGAAAGTATATTATTCTAGCCTAGACTACCTTATCTCCTATATAGAGCATATAAGAACCCTCTTCTAGAAGTATCCTATTATTAATAAGGTTAACTGCCCTATAGTTGTTAATTAGGATACTTTTACTTAGTAGATGTAAGCCTATATTAATAGTTAAAAAGATATTAAGCTACTATAAATTAAGTATACTAAGGTTTAAAGGATTTACTATAACTATAATAATAGAACTAGGAAAGGTAAGGCCTCTATATTTAGAAGTAGAGTTTTTAAGCGTCTTACCTAATTTGATCTTCTACCCCTACTTTTAAAGGGTTATATAAAGTATATCCTATTTTGCCTTTGCAAACTCGTTTTAAATTTAGATAGTAAAGCGCTCGCTATAGTTTCTACTACTAAGATTCTCGCCTATAAGCGCAAACTATAGTTTATAGTAGTTTTCTAGTACCTAGATCTAGATATCAAATCTATAAAGGCATTTCTAAAAGCGCCTATTACTATTATTACTTTTAAATCTCTATTATTATAGTGCTATATATCTAGCATTGCCTCGACTCTACTCGCCGCCTAATATAGCAAAGGTCCCTAGTTTTATATATTAGGTGCATTCTATATAGCTTAGAACCACTATTTAAAGTGCAAGAGTATACTATTATAGCGTTAGCAAGATAATTTAAAGTCTTTAGTTAATATCTAATATATTAAGCTTTTTACTTGCCTATTCTAGGGCTATATATCGCTCAACTACCTCTAGAAACTCGTTAGTAGCTATAGGCTCTAGGACTTATAGGATATAGGCTAAGATAGTAGCTTATAACGCTACTAGGAACCTTAAGATCTATTTATTAGGCTTTACGCTACCTTAGTATGCTTTTTAGAGGAGTCTTTTATAGTTTCTAATAAGCAAGCTTCTATTAGTAACGTTAGAGGGCATAATAATAGTTTAGAGAGCTTATAGAAGTATATAAGTATCGGAAGTCCTAGTTGCATTGAGGTATAAAATAGCGTTTTAGAGTAACTAGGAGTTAACTAACCCCTAAATAATCTTATTAAGCTCCTTAATAGCCCTAACTATATTTTCTAGAGTACTTATCCTTTTATTATATAAAGTATAACTATTATATCTAAGAGAAATATTCTTTAACTTTATTAGGTATTAGCCCTTTATATTCTAGTTCTAGGCTATGCTTATCTTTCTAGAGCTCTTTCTATATAAGGTGTTGTGCCCTATAATATACTTGTATAGAGCGTTTAACTACTTCGAATGCAGCTTTTAGAAATAGCTTAATTAGAATTATAAGCATCTCCGCTTCTATTATAAAGGTCTCGTTTAGATTAATAATATTCTAAATATATAGGCGGAGTACTATCTACTTAATAAAAAAGATCTATCTAGCCTAGTCTAAGTGCATTAAGAGCTTTGAGTTGGCTAGTATAGCAATTGCAACTATAATAGGGTTTTCAGCGTTCAAGGATATTATATACTATACCTAAGAAGGCTACTATTAAAGGCTTAGGTAGTTTAAAGTAATAAAATAAGCTATAGATAGAATTTAATATTGTTCTACAATAAAGAAAAATATACTAACTATTTATATAGGTTAGAATATCTAGGCTTATAACTCTTGTAGAGCAGTAGCACTTAAATAGGTTATTTAGAAATATATTATTAAAATTGAAGTAAAGATTATAAAGGAAAGATCTTTATCTAAAAGTGTAGTTTAAAATATATAGCGCCTTCTAAGTAGGGCGCTCTAGAAAAGGTTTTCTAGGTATAATACTTAGCTAGTAAAGTCGCCCTATATGCCTATAACGCCTAAACAAGGCGTATAGGTCTATATATACCTTTTATAATAGATCTCTATAAACTTTACTCCTAGTTTACCCCTATCTAGCCCTAACTAGGCTAAAGCTATTATAGTAATTACTAATCAACTATCTAAGAGCATGATTTTTAAGGCAATAAATAGCCTTCGCTATAACTAAAGCAATTATAGATTATCTACTAATGTATTTAATAAGCGAGTGGTCAATATAAGCGAGTAGTTAATTTCTCTACTATCTAACAACAACTATCTACAATTGCAACACAACAACACTATAAACCTACTATAATAACATTGGAAATAGCTGAATCAGACCCTTCTACAACCTCCTAGCACGTACGGGTATTATAGCCAGGCTTGCCGCACACACCACAGCATCGAACCCTCGTACGAACCCCCCCCGCACCACTACTCTCCAGCTGCATTTCCTACACTTCCTCCCCACCTACGGCTCCCAGGCCTAGTAGATCTATTGTAGCTTGTAGAGTAAGTGATCCTCCAAGCTGCACACGTGTTCTTTTAGCTTTCTTGCGCTTGCTTAGTGCCTCGTTAGCCTTATGGAGCGAAGCGTTCTCTAACCGTAGGGTGGCCACCTAGTGCATTATAGCTATTGTACCCTTAGTAAGCTGGTCCACTATAGCTAACATCGAAGTTAGAGAGCTGTTTTGATAGTTGGCAATACAAGTCTTGATGAGCGTTAACTGCGAGGTCGCTTCTCAAGGGTTGTGTAGTATCTAGAAGACTCAAGGTTGTAGTGTACCGGCCCGCGAGGTTAAGGGCGATAGTATATGAAGCTTGATATCCAGCTTGGATATCACCCTCTCTAGATTATATAGTACAAGGCTAGCCCTAGCAAAGCTACCCTAGATATTCTTCTCTATCATTGAGGTAAAGAAGGCCTTGTAGAAGCCGTAGAGGAACTCGAGCTTGCTAATGTAGTTGATATACATCTGCATTAAGTCCTTAACCTAGCGGCCGTATACCTTCTTCAACGGCCTAAAGCAGCTAACATCGAGAGGCTAGAGGAGGTAGGAAGAGTGTAGAGGCATATAGAGCGTAATGATATTGTTTTTCTAGCAATGGAGCTCGAATTTGGTTAAGTAGTAGCTCTCGTGGCCATCGAGGATCAATAGCTAGTTTTCACGGCTTAGGCGTGGTAGGTATCACCATGTATATTGTGTGGTTGCGCGAAGGAGGGAAGTGGGATGGCCGCAGTGCCCGCGGGGAAGACCCTGTAGTCTGCGCACAGACCAGCTGCACAGGGTCCCACTCCTAGGATCCCACTTCCAGGGATCCATCCTGCAACCCTAACCCTGACTACATACAGGTCACCAACCCGTGACACTACCCTCCCCTTAAAACTGGCCCCCGGGCCCTCAAATCTATCAAATCCTCCAAAACGCTCAAAAACACAGTCTTTGCGTTTTTACGTTCAAATCCAGTCGCGTGGAATTCACGTGATGCCGTCCCTGGCTCGCGTGCTTCGCCTCCGCGGATGGCCTCCCCCGTCGCCCGCCTTTGTAGGTGTCTTCGCAGGTGCGTTCTCGCGATGCCTCCGTCTTACCTACGCGGGCGGACCTGGATAATCCGGGTGCGCATCGTGGAATTCCCAGATCGCGTCGTTGCAGCCTTGCAAATCGGTGGCTGGCTGCCAGGTCGGCTTGTAGCCTTCCCACTTCACGCGGTACTGCCATCTGCCGTTATCCGCTTTACTGTAATCTAGGATCTCCTCAAACCTCTATTCGACAACGTTATCGCCGTCGTTAGTCTGTATAACCGTCCTCCCCCGGTTTGCCTGGACATTGCTATAGGTTTGATCCTAGCCTAGAATGCCCTTCCTATAGTATAGTCGTACTATTAAGATATAGAAGGTATTAAAGATCTTTATATTAGCTAGTAGGCAAAGCGTAACTATATATAATAATACCTTTATTATCTAGAAAAGGCCCTTCTAATAGGGCTCTAGCTTTTATATTAGCCTACTAGTCTTATAGTTCTTTATATTTAGTATTACCTAGTCTCTAATATAGTAGATAGATACGTTAGATTAGCGTTTATTAGCGCCCTCTTTATAATGATCCTACACCTACTTCGATAATGCTATTACCTTTTTAAGGATCGCTTTAAACTAGTTAGCAATCTCTAATATATAGAAGAATTCATGGCGCTACACCTCCAAGACGTTTAGTAGGTATAGCTATACTAGCTCGATACCTATATAGAGATAGAAACTATAATTAGCAAAGAACGGTAATACGCCTATTATCTCTAATATTATATTGTTATTAGCGAACTTTACTAGAGATAACTAATCTACCTAGTTATCCTATATCTAGTTATAGAAAAGCTATAGATACTACTCTAATTTAGTATTAATATACTCTATCTAGCTATTAGTTTATAGATAGAAAGCTAATAAAGGCTTTAACTTTATATCTAGCTACACTAATAGTGCTTTCTAGAATACTAAAACGAATTGCATTTTTCTATTAGAGATAATAGTCTTTAGTACGCTATATAGGCTATATACCCTTTTAATAAACTAATCTACTAGTTCCTTTACTTCTAGTATAGCTATTAGAATAAAGTGCTATATCTTGGTTAGCCTATTAATCACTATCGCAATATAGTAGAACTCCTATCCCCTCCTTCTATAAAGAGGTAGTAGAGTAATATAGTTAATAGAAATATTCTATTATAGCGCTAATAGTACTTGTAAGGGCTTTAAGAATCCTATTAGTAGCGTTCTTAAAGTCTTTATCTTATTATATAAAAGGCAAGTATTATAGTATAAGCGAACTATAGTACTTATTTCTAGCTACTAGTATTTATAATTTATTAAGTCTAACGTTTTGATTTAGCTAGAGTAGCCGCCTAGCCTAGAGGTATAAATATAATGGATTAGCTAAAGATATATACCTATATTATTAGGATTAATAATTAGCCTATTATAGAAATATACCTTGCTAGCAATCGTACGGCATTTAGTATATAGTATCTACACTCGCTACTTTAGCTGCCTTAGCTACATTCTTACACTTAGGTCCCTTAGGGCCTTTAAGATATCCTATAGCGAGCGCGATTTTATATATATATCTATTAGTAGATCGTTAATATAGCAAGAGACGTTAAGCTATAAGAGCCTTATACTAAATAAGGACTCCCTCTCGTTAAACGTTAGTAGGTCAAACTAGTTAGGGTTAATTAATAGCCGCTTTCGATTTCTTAGTTAGTTATCTACAATGCTCTATAATATATGCTTGAGCTTCCTACTAAGCGTGTCTAGCATTGCGTTCGCTAACCTAGAGCGGTATACGATCCTAAAGTTAAATCGTAAAAGGAACTCTAACTACTATATATAGCGTAGAGACAACTACTTTATAGTTAAGAAGGTCTATAGGTTCTTATAGTCTATAATAATATTAAAATGCTAGCTTGCGCCCTCTAATTCTAGCTACTATTCCTCTAGTACTTTAATAATAGTAAGGAGCTTCTTATTATAGATATTATAATTGTATTTCTATATAGAGTGCTTTATACTAAAGTAAGCTATAGAATATAGTATACTATTGTTATCTTTGTATAAGAGGGTACTACCTATAGACTAGTCTAATATATCTATCTTAATGACCGCTAGCTTCTTCTAGTTATAGATCTATAATGCTAGTACTACTATAAAATAGCGCTTTAGCCTCTTAAATACCGCCTAGCACTAACTTAACTAGTTCTAGTCTACTATTTTCTTAGTAAGGTTATATAATAGCCTTGCTATATCTAAAAAGTCTTTAATAAACTACTAATAGAAGTTTATAAAGCTAAAGAAGCATTGTAGTTGCCTTTAAGTAGTAGGCAGTAGCTATAACTTAATCGCTAAAACCTTTTTAGAATCTATTTCGATCTTCCCTAGTATAATAATAAGGCCTAAATACTTAGTCTTTATTATATAGAACTTATACTTCTCGATATTAACTTGCAAGCCTATATCAATAAGCCGCTTTAATACTTTGTAGACCTATTTAATATAATTACCCTTGCTCGTCGAGTAGATTAGGATATTATCCAAGTAGGCTGTTGTACAATTGTTAAGGAGGTTGTATAGGATATTGTTAATATAGTACTAGAAGGTGGCGGGCACGCTCTATAGGCCAAAAGGCGTAACTAGGGACTTATATAGACTAAATCTTATAATAAACGTAGTTAGCTATTTATAGCCTTCTATAATTTAAACCTTATTAAAAGCTGCAATAATATCTAGTTTAGTAAATATCTATACCTTGCAGATCGAGTTAAGGGTCTCCTTAATTAGTGGGATTGGATAATAGCTCTTTATTAAGATATTATTATTATTATTATTATTATTTCCTACACCGATATGCCCGTAGGCGCGCCGGTCCTTCCACTGCTATATACAAAGG
>JAMAKO010000179.1:0-10932 GCA_023628555.1 Chaetomiaceae sp. R4402
GCTTTTTAAATTCGTTAGCATTTTTCAGTTTAAACTCCGGGCCACTTACTTACCCCCCCCCCCCCCCCCCCCCCTTCCCCCTCCTTCCTTCTCTGACGTTTAACCTGATGAAGTTCCTTGCAAGCTTGGTCACCGATACTACCAGTGGCAACGACTGAACGACATAGCGAACAAGATGAACCGGCCCGTGAAACCAATGACGTCTCTCCTAGCTCGAAGGCCGGAAGGCCTAGCGCAGGAAAACTATCGTCGACGTGCTTCAATCCCTCGACCAGTTGGACAATCTGCTCACAAAACTAACCTAGGAAATGTGGCTCACCAGCCACGATCCAGACTGATTTCGGAGGACGAATTCAACATGGTTACTGCGGCCAGAAGCCGGTATCGGGACGCTAACTTCGAGATTGAGGAAGTCCGGGCGTACCTGTTGGGGTTGCCGGAATTCGAGGAGATCTGGGGTGGTGTCTTTTGAGGAGTCCTGCGTATGTTGCGGGGGCGATTGAACCAATTCAGAGAGTGGACGCTCTGGCTGAGGCAGGTCGAGCGGGTTGGAACGCTTGCCTTGCAGAAGGCCCTGAACGCTTCGTTTGCAATTTCTAAGGATCTTCCCCAAGGCGGCGGGGCCATTTTCAACGCCCTAATCCGAAAGTTCGCCGTTGTGGACGAGCTCATGGACGAGATGTATGGCGACCTGCAATGGGAGAAACGGGAGGTTCAATTCTCGACGGAACTACAAGATTCTCTGTAAAACCCCGGAGACAGAGCAAAATGGCAACCTGATCACTCACTTTCTAGTAGCTACCCAGCTGCAATGATCAAAGCTGCTGGCCCTACAGTCAGGTTGTTATAGCCATCTCCCAGAAGCCTGGAGTCGAGCTCACTCCTGAAACCCTCCTTCGACACAAAGCGGCAATTCGCGCAGAACGGGTGACACCACCAGCCCGGTGGACGAGCCTTGGGCACAGTTCGAATGAGACAAGAGACTCAGCGCCACTTCGCCGGCGTCGGCTTGCACTTGGCCACGTTGTCGACGCAGATTCCGACGGTAGCGGATATGTGCTGGATTCATCTCTCGGGACCAATACCAACAAGGTCGCCCATCAGGTACGTTGGACGGTATGACTACTACATGTCTCAATACACGGCCCGAGACACCTCTAACCTTAGTCTTGATAGTATGTAATATGATCTCACCATCTTCACGTTGATTGTACTATTCAGTATTGCAGCCGCATGCTCGATCGGATTCATTGCGTGGACCAAGTCGGATCACAGGATCGGCTCTTGGGAGGACGACAGTTTCTGGCGCCAGCTTCAGTTCAGTCTCCTGCATCTGGCCGGCTTGATCCCGATCATGTTTTTGTTGCTGACTCCGGAGCCTGAAGCCACAACACTGCCCTTGAATCTCTCAACTCGAAGGGCACTCCCTCGCTCTAAGCATACATGTAGGTCGCGGGACAAGACAGCAGGAGGGTCGCTGTTTCCAATGATCCTTGCCTACCTATACATGTGTGCATACAAATACCATACTGTACAGGCCATTCAGAACTCACCTTCCCATGCTCAAACTGCGACGCGCCCAATGCCCAACTCTGTACTCAAATTCCTCGCTCCGTGGTGTGGTTTGTAAGGCCAGGGTTCGCAAAAACCTGTACCGGGAAATGCCGAACATGTTGAAGCTGCAAAGCATTTGCTGCGAATGGTCAGTTCCTTCATGCATGCAAGCCATCGTCAACCACCGTGGCGTCGTCAACCCATCGTGACGGCGGCACGAGGAAGTGCATCATCCCGAGTCAGTAAGCATTTGTCAACGAGCACAGCACAGCATCCTCATCCTAAAATGTGCTCTAGGTCCACGTCCGGTTTCGCTTCCCATAACTCGACTGTCGGAGATCTCCTTCAGGCGGAGGGAAGAATCCATGTCAATGGGGAGAAGGTGAATTCTAGCCAGCGGCATGGGGATCTAGATCGAGACCGGAAACCCGAGATGCAGAAGTGGCGGCCAATTCCTGCACCAGGGACACAGAGCGCGGCAAGCTGGAATGTGATTTGACCTATGATTCGCACAAACTGGGGACTTTTCGGCACACTTGCCGGGATCGATAAATCTGTGGCGTTCTACCTGCAGCAACTAGCTCCTTGCCGACGTGGTGCTTGCGTGGTTTTGCACTCTCTTCATGTACCGGCCCAGGCGCAGAAGTCGGGATTCCGCTCTCACTCATTGGGAGTCCCCTTAATGTTCACCGGCCACGTCTCAATGCCACCAAACTCACACTTGATGACACCGGGGTGGTTACCGCATTTGGTGTATGGAGATACCATGTAAGTACCTGAGGAGGTAGGTAGAGTGCCTCATGTCGGTTAGGCGGGTAAGGTACTCGAGGACACTCGCTGTTGTCGTTGCTCTTCCAGGCCCTGCTGCGTAAGACTGCGCCGTGACAGGTAGCAAGGGGGGCTGCATGTTGACATCAACACTAACGCGGTCCAGCAAGCTACATCTCTGCATGCGTCTGCCCTACATGGCTCATGCATCCTCGTAAACCCCGCAATCAGCCCCGACCAGCTACATTAGTGTCTGCGAAGCTGGTAAACAGCACATGACCGAATTGATAGGCTGGGTGCTCGAAGGGTCTCTGGGGTGCGGAACGTGGTGGATGTCCGTATGCAGATCGGTCCCAACGTGGGTGCTCAGAATCGGGCCTGGACCACCGCCGCAACTGATGTGCTGATATCTATCGTCTGCCGTACAACACGGACCGCGCCAACGGGGCTAGCTGAAGCTCTTGGGCTGGCTGAGATGCACTTCAAATGCACTTCTCACTGTCATGGTCCAGGGTACAGGACACACTGCAACCCTCCGCTGGTCTTGAGCCGGCGCCACGCCGTACTCAGATCCCGTAAGCCCAGCTTCCAGAATGGAAAGAGAACCGCATATTCGCATTGCCCATCCGACACGCAGAATCCGGTGACTAGTCTATGATGTTGGGATATCGACAGTGTATGAAATCAAGAGCGTTCTTTGACATAGATACTTATATCTGCCCGCAAATGCTCAGAGCATCCGGACTTTGTTCCAACAGAATTTCTTCTTGTTGATCAGACACTGTCCGTCGCTTGGGCCCAGTGTTTGGTTACCAACTGACTCCCTACACAGCCAATATCTTCGCTTCTTCTCTCTTATTGTCAGCACTGCTTGACTTTTCTAGGGCTTGATTGCTACTTGAGTGCCGTACTCATTCCCGCCATGGCCGCCATGACGGTTGACGCGGAGCTGGTGAAGGCCGTGATCACGGCCACGTCCAGCCTGGAGCCGTTCCCAGTACTGCCTTTTATGCAGCGGCTGTATGATAAGGCCCGCTCGACGTCAAATGTGGCAGCTTTCAAGAACCAACTTCCGCTCGAGCCTCAGTACGGGCCGGAGGACGGCCTCCTCATTGACAACGTCGATCAGACCGCCCTTCTCTCGAAGCTCGCCACCCAATGCATCGTCAAGGGCGTGGCTTCGCTGGACGACGGCACCGACAAGCCTGGCTTCCGCGCCTGTGTTAACGGTGTAAGTAGAAACACCGACAGCGTCTTAGCAACCGGCTCACTAACACCAACTGCAGACGCCGGCCATCCAGGCTATCGACAGCGACATCCTGTCCATGACGAGCCTGCTGTTTGCCGAGCACATCAACTGGCACCTGTCAAACAACAAGGACGCCCAGGGCAAGCCTCAACCCGTGTCCAATTTGGACCAGCTCAGGAAAACGCCAGGCTTTGTCGCTGCCTTTTCGCAGGAACTGACGGACCCCAAGTTTGTGACGGGCGAGATCTACCAGGACATGGCTCAGGGTAACCACATATTCAGCACGGCCCTGTTGTTTATTGCCCAGTACATTCACGATGGCCCCGGTTTCACCGGGCTCTCCACAAGCGCTTTCACAACCTCCCCAGCCCGCAATATGCTCACGCAGTGGGCTTCCGAGCTGGTCAAACTGCCAGATGCCGACCTCTCCAAGGTCTTTTCCTTCATCACCCACGTCGCCTCCGGCATCCTGCTGCCCGATCCTACCGTGACGCCGCTCAAGGCCAGCTTGGGCGTGGCCGGGCAAAACTTCTGGAGGTCTGCCCGGCCGGGTCAGGCGGTGCCCCTCACGCCCCCTGCCAACATCAAGAGCTTCCCGATTGGGGCCCTGAGCAGGACCGTCCTGGAGTCGGTGTTCCAGCCGGCCACCAATAGCGCACTCGAGGCCGGGCTGTCGGCAGACAGGAAGTCGCAGCTGGACTCGCTCACGCAGAGCGACATTGTCGAGTATCAGTCCATTGCCGCGGCAAACCAGGCGCAGTGGGAGGCCATGGCGGACCGCTGGCTCAAGGCGGTTGGCCAGGCGGCAAACGCGCAGACGCAATCCACGCGCACGGAGAACGATGACTTTGGTCACGGCTTTGCCGAGGGTCTCTCGTTTGGCATTGCCGGTGGCGAGGTACGTGGTATTCCGCTTCCGCGATCACATCCATAATGCAACAGATTAGCTGAGACGCGAGGCCACGACAGGATATCTACGTCACTACAATCACCGGACAAACGCTGGCAGACTGGATCTCGAAAGGTGCGTGGATAATGTTCACAAGTGATAACATGGCCCCGCGCCTGGAAGAGGAGATATTAACAGCTTCTCGCAGTTCGCGGTGCTAACCCCACGCTGTTCACGAGCAACACGCCCAACACGGTGCAAGTCGACCACCACAAGTCCACGCCTGCGGGCAACTGCTTCGTGGCGGGTACCAAGGTTGCGACCGACCACGGCGAGGTCAACATCGAGGCTATCACTGAAGGCACTCGTATCTTGACCGAGGCCACCGCCGGACGGTACGGCGTCGCTTCAGACGAGGACGTCGTCACCCCTTCAGCTGAGGCGAAGGTCCCGCTTGTAGGATTCAGTACGTGTACTCCGATGTTTCAGCCCTGATATGATCATACCGGACACCTGGCTAACTCGTCTCTTCTCTGCAGACAACGAGGGCGTGTTTGCCAGCCTGGGTCACATCTTCTTGACGACCACGGGGCCGCGCGCCCTGGAGCCGCAGTACGCCATGCGGGAGAACTCGTTTGCCGACGTTGGCCGGCTGCGTCAGGGCAATGCGCTCTACCGGCTCTCCAAGGACCGCAAGTCGTACGATGTGGTGACCATAGAGTCCATTCAGGTCCAGTTTGTGCCCGTTACCCACCTGTACGGCGTCCATCTCCGCGAGGGCGACCGGTCGTACCATGCCAACGGATACCATGTCGCTATCAACTATCCGGAGATTACCATCAAGTCCATCGCTCGCGCCTTGTCCCAGCTCCCGAGACACCAGGCGGTCAAGGCCTTGCAGCAGATCGGCGAGCTGGCCCCTGTATTCAAGAAGATCGGCGTTCCCGGCGTCGCTACCCTTCTCAAGCAAGAGCTCAGGGACCATCGCCGCCACCACAAGGTTCACGCTCCCCTTGGAAGCACCAAGAAGAGGTACGGCGGCCGGAGGTACCAGGGCCTGAACTTCAAGGACTTGAAGCGGACCTTTGCACTCGAGGCCAGGGACTCGCCCCTGACGGACAAGAATGGCCCCGACGGGTACAAGCTGCCTCTTGTCAGCGTCCAGGAGGGGGTTCTCCACCTCGATCACGACATTGTTCCGCGTGTGGCCTTCAACACCAAAGACATGACCCTCCGCTGGTCCCGGCCCCTGAGCACGAGTCAGCACTACGAGCACGGCGTGCTCAATTTTACCACTCACGGGTTGGTCGGTCACGGTGCCGTGTTTGTCAGCAAGGACGAGAACCCGGCCGAGCTCCCGGACCAGCTCGACACCGTGATTCCATTCGTGGCCAGAAAGGCGACGTCGGCGGATGTGCATGCGCTAAGCACTGCACAGGTGCACTCGACTGCCCCGGAACCTGTTGAGGCTGCCGCTGCCGCGCCAGCTGCGGCTGCTCCGGCGACGGCCACTACCAACTTGCTTGGTATTGCCCCTATTTCGGCTGCATCTGTTTCCCGCGTTGCTGTCACCACCCCTGCTGCTGCCGCAGCCTCACCTCTTGTCGACCCCGGTACCATCGACCAGGAGGACTTCTACGATGTGGTGGTCGACACGGCTGACTGGCCCGCCAAGACAGTCAGAACGTTGCCCATCACCCCGGTCTCCATGGGCCAGATTGCCATGGCCACTTACCATTCAGACGGCAAGGGAGGGCTCGCCGTGCCCATCATTGTGGTACCCACGCTGGACACACTGCTTGCCGACATCAACAAGAAACAGACGGCAACCTCCAAGCTCGGCGATCTGTACCGGTCCACGGTCCTGGTGAACAAAACCGGCACCCTCTCGGGCACCGTGATCTTTGCGTCGGCGGCCAACGTCGCACTGCTATCAGACCAGGCGCCCAAGAGCCAGACTGACCCGCTGCCCACGACGAACCTGACCTTCACGAAGCTGGGCAGCGCCGTCAAGATCCCCATCCTCTACCAGTCGGCGGAGTTCTCCTTCAGCTGGGACTTCAGCGACATCTCGGGCGCGCTGTACGAGTTCGACCCGTCCACGGTCGGCAACACGGGCAAGCGGCACTGGTTCGGCACAAGCTCTAGCCCAGCGCCGGCGACGCTGGCCCGGGCCGCCTTCGCGGTCAACTCGGCCACGGCGCGCACGACTGCGCACACTGTCGCCACCACCGCACCCGTCCCTGACGGAACGCACGTCAGCTCCACCGTGGCGGCGGTGACGGCCAAGCCGGCGCCGGTCACGCAGAAGCTGACCGCGGCCCAGCCCCTGTCCGTGACCGGCATCGCGAACATCCCAGGCTACTCGGAGGACTCGGTCCACAAGCAGAGCCAGACGCTGCTGCAGAACATGATGTACTACCACATGAACGACAGCGACCGCACCACCTTCCTCAGCTACCCCAAGCCGCAGAACCTGCCGGATGCCCTGGCCGCTGGCCTGGACTCGGGCCTCAAGACGTGGATCCACGACACGTACGCGCCTGCGTACGTCTCGTTTATGTTGTCCCAGGTTGCACCGGGTGACAGCAAGGGCTGGCGTGTCAACTTCGATGAGACGGAGAAGAACAAGATCTGGTACTGGTGGTCTGGCTCAGTATGTGTTCGCCCAGTCTGACATATCGCTTTGCTTGTCTTCCTCTTTCCAACGCTTTTCCCTCACTTTTCTCACCCTAAGTTTTTTCTTGACTAACAATAGACATCGTAGGGCGCGAAATGTCTCTCCAAACAAACCCAGTACAACACGCTCAACGAACTCACCTCGCGGCAGGCCATGATCGACCTGTACGGCAAGACCATCACCCCTTACTTGGCTCAGGGTGACTACTGGGCCGGTCAGCTCCTCACCGGCTGGACCAAGCAGCACGCCCTGGCCGCCTTACTGCGACAACCCATCAATGATGCGGTTAGTCCCTTCGTCACATGCTACGTACCTATGTAAAGGAACCAAAACTGACACAGCACCCGTCACCAGAACGTCAACTTGCTGAACATGTACTGCAACATCTTGCACACGCTCTCGCCCAAGACTCAGAAAGACGCGTCGGGCAAGAGCATTGGCGAGTACTCGGACCAGCTATTCCAAGCCGTGATCTCGTACGCGCAGTCGATCCAGGCGGACGCGACCGCGTCGGTCAACGACCCGACGGGCGAGGTGGGCCGCGAGTGGCTGTACGACGCCATGAACACGCTGATCATCTCGACGCTCAACAATGACCCGTCGCTCGACGGGACGGTGCGCAACGACCTGCTGAAAGACCTCAACGCCCTGGCGACCGACATGGGCATCGCGGCCAACACCGAGGCCACCGAGAAGGCACGCCTCATGGTCGCCCAGCTCAACGTGCTCATTGCCAACATGGCCGGCTGGATGACCAAGATCGGCAAGGGTCTGTCGGCGCTGTGGGGGCTGTCCGGCTTCAGTCTGGCGGGCACCGTCTTCCAGCGCGCCGCCGACGCCACCAAGACCATTAGCCCTGGCAAGATTGCGTTGGCAAAGGGCTGTTCCATCCTCGCACTGGTAAGTGCCCCTGGATTCCCAATTCTGAGAGATTGCTAACGGTTCCAAAAAGACCGCCGTCTACACCTTCGCTGCCGTAAACTCGTTCATGCAATGGACCACGTTGACCACGACGGGCAAGAGCCAGGCCATCCTGATCACGCTCAAGATGGTGACCGACGTGGCTCAGAAGTCGTTCGAAGCCTGGGCCGAATACAAGAAACCGACCACCACTGGTGCGCCCAAGACTGTCGCACAAGAGCAACTAAACCAGGGCATGCGGGAGAAGCTTGCCAGCGAAGACGGCCAGAAAGCCAACCTAGAGCTGAGCGGCGCCAACATCGGCGAGAAGAACCCCCAGGTGTCAGACCTGGTCAACGACTCAGCCCCCGTCATGACCGGCGACAAGAAGGTCGAGTCCAACTCCATCACAGGCGAGGCAGAGTCCGAGTTCAACGAGAAACTCCCGGAAGTCCCCGCCGTCGGCGGCAAAGGCACGGCCTGGAGCCGCTTCAACACCCCCGCCAACTGGCTCCGGGCCGTCGGCATCGCCATCAGCGTAGCGCTCGTCATCGTCATGAGCATCTCCCTCGCACAAAACTGGAACAGCCTCAACGACACCGGCAAAGCCCTCTCCACGCTCCAGATCATCACCACCGGCCTCTCCATCGCCGTCGACGTCGCCATGTTCGCCGGCGAGATGGCACTCATGGAAACCGCCATGTTCGTCACCGTCCTCCCCATCGTCGGCGCCGTGCTCGCTGTCATCGGCCTCGTCGTCTGCGTGCTCATGATGGTGCTCGGCATCACCAAGCACGAGGACCCGCCCCCCACCCCAGTCGAAACCTTCATCACCAACACCAAACCCGCCATCGCCAAGTGGGACGCCATGCCGCAGCCCGCGCTCTCCTACATCGTGCCGCTGGCGGCCAAGCCCGGCGCGCCCGCCGCGCCGTTCAGCATCATCGCGAGCAACACCTCGGGCGCCGACGTCACGCGCACCAGCATCCGCGTCACGCTGCAGGGCGGGTCGGACCCGTCGTGCCTGTTCAGCGACACGCATATGGCCGACCAGGGCGTCAAGCCAGGGGGCGCGGCGGCCGCGTCGTCGCTGGTGGACGGGCAGGTGGCGGCGCTGGCGATTGCGGACGGTCCGGAGGCGGCGAAGCTGGCTGAGGCGCTGACGGCGAACCAGCGCGGGGATAGTATTACCAGCTGGGATGCGGTGGTGCAGGGCGTGGTGGACGCCGCGGCGAATCCGACGGGGAGCTTGGTGTTGAAGGGGACAGGGGGCGTGAAGCAGGGGTTTGTGGTGTCGTTTTGTGGCGCGATTAATAAGGCTGGTTCGACGGTCAATACGAGTGTGGTGCAGATTGTGGAGGTGTTGACGAATGGGGATAGTTGCAGAGCGCTGTTTACCGTGACGAGGCATTGAAGGGGTGAAGGTGGTTAAGGGGGGTGGGAGGAGGAGGGCTGATGATGATATGACTGGTTTAATTTCACTCTCTGATCCACTGTGTGTTGAATTCTTATGGATTGACGTATAATTTCAAAGGAATGCAGTTTTTCAGGAGCAGCGACAAGTCATGATCGTCTGCGAAGCACACTACATACTTGTGTATGAGGCGAACAGTGGACTCGAAGTCATGCGCTCGTCAACCGAACTAACCCCTATTGTAAGACTTTACTCCTATACCACCTGGGAAGCCATCCATGCTGACCGGGCTACGGTGCTCGTTCCTCGCGATCCTCGACCCAGATGGGGCAGTGCCGGAGTCTCCTGTCAAGCAGCCACTCGGGGATGTGATCACCCTGGTTGTTCTTGTACTGCCACCACGTGTACACACCAACCAGCGCGACCCTCAACGCGTCCGGGAGTATGTCCCTGAGCTCTGCACCCTCCACGTCACTCAACCGGTCCCTGCTCCTGCTAGTGTCGTTGAACAGGTCGAGAATGCGGCGTATCTGGGTAAGATCTCGGCCGACTTCGTACATGGCCGTGGTGCCGAAAACCATCCGATGCGTGGCCTGTGAAAGAACGCTGCCCGTCTTCTCCCGATTCATCAGTGCCACACTGCTCGCCGTGGCCTCAACAACCGGTCCGAGCGTTGGGTCGCTGCTGAAGGTAGTGGAGAGGGCGTTTCGGAGGACGTCATGCACGCGTCCGCACGCTTGCTCGTACGTGTCTGCCACATTCCGACGGTAGAAGTAGCCCTCCACCGTTCCATGTTGGAGGACGTAAGGCTGGTCGGCGCCTCTGACATCGGGAGGAGCATTGAGCCAGGGCTGTGTACCGGTTTGCCAAGCCGGTTGCGGTGCTGCACCGAAGTCCAGCAGCATTAGGGCTGCCGTCACACTGTCGGTGTCCATGCGCAGGTACTGACGGTTGAGCGAGAGATACTCCGGTCGAGGCACCTGGTGTGGACGGATGCCCCATGCGCGGTTCAGGAAGGAGATGATGCGGTCGTTGGTCGAGACGGTAACTCCGCGTGGGAATCTTGACGAGGTGCGAAGCGTGGGCGAGGGGAACCAGAGGAGGGCAAAGGCAGGGCGGTGGAACGGCGCCTGGTGGTCCCCGACCTTCTCGAAAGAGATGGCATCGCAGTACGACTTTCGGTAGAGCATGCGAATGATGTATGTGCGCGTGTAGGCGAATAGCGGCTGGAGCAACAGCGGCGAGGCGGATACTGGGATCGTCACGATGGCCACGATGGCAGCAACCTTGCCCCAGTCGTCCACAGCGGCCATGGCTGACTCCGGCGTTTTGATATGGAAAGTTGGAAAGAAGGGGGGGGGGGGGGGGGGGGGGGGCCGGGGGCCCGCGGGGGGGGGGGGGGGGGGAGGAGCCGGCGGAGGTGAGAGAGCAGCCAGTGACGGAGCCGGGGGAACGACGGAGGGCGGCGGCGGGGCTGG
>JAMAKO010000180.1:0-10763 GCA_023628555.1 Chaetomiaceae sp. R4402
CGGCCACAGGCCTTCAATAGGCCAGTGGGTAGGTAGTCGTCGCCTGGGGCCTTCCAGGGGCTGATCTTCGATAGGGTGGCTTCGATATCCCTTGTAGTAACCTTTTCCTCTATACTAAACCTAGGATCCCACTGTTCTTGTAGGTCTGGGTCCTGTATATCCGTGAGGTCGGCTTCTGGGCTAGGGAAGAACCTCCCTGCCAAGGCCCTGGCCTTGTCCTGGTGGGTAGAAAGGTCTGGCCCCCCTGGTGGGCCTGTAAAGGTCGGTAGTTTCGGGGGTTCTGGGGGGTTGAAGCTCTTGCAACGGGCCCATCGTTCGAGGCTCCATAGTAGCTCTGGGTGGTGGGTAGCCTTCTGTAGCGTGGCCCGCCAAACCTTTGTTTTTTCCCTGTTGATAGTGGCTGTCAATGCCCGTAGGCTTTGGCCTAGTTTCTCCCTGCTGTGCCCCGATTGGGCTACCCTGCACTCCCTTTCGGCCCGCCTAGCCTCTTCCTGGGCTTCCTTGACTTCCTCTGACCACCACGGGGACCCTATACCCCTGTTTGCCTTTTTCCGGGGGGTGGCGGCCTCTGCTACCCTCTGTAGCTCTTCGATTAGTTGGTCGAAGGCCTTTTCTAAGCCTGCTGTCTCCTTAACCCGGGCTTTAAGGCCCTGTGGCCCAGGGTCCCCTAGCCCCATCCTTAGTGGGATATAGGCCGCTTCAGCCTCCACACGGCTCTCCTTCATCATCTTCCAGTTCCAGCCCTGGGGCTGGGGCAGTGGTATAGGGGGTCCACTAGTATAGACCTCGAGGACTTGTGGGTAGTGATCTGACTTCCCCCTGAATTCCAGGCCGTAGTAGGCCGTTGGGAGGCCTATAGTTGCCCAAAAGTGGTCGATGGTCGACGTACGGCCCTGCTGGCTCCCCTGGGGGGCCCTTGTTATAGTGCCGGCTGGGGTTCGGAGGTCGAGGTCCCACTGCACCGCTAGCTCTAACAGGGCCTCTGCCTTCCTATCGTAACGGCCGTACTGATCCCACTGTGGGTGGTGGAGGTTGAAGTCCCCGGCTAGCACTGCCGGGTAGGCTGGAGCCTGTCGAGCTAGGAGGCCCTGTAATAGGGCCCTATCGTCTAGGGGGTTATAGATAGACCAGAGCTCTAGCCCACTATTCCCTAGCCCTGGGAACCAGACCCTGCAGTGGTCCCTTGTAGCCTCGTATTCCCACTGCCCTATTTCGAATCTTCGGTTGACGTAAATAGCCGCCCGGCCCTCAAGGGAGTGGATTAGGTGGTATTTCGAGCCCCTAGGGCAGTAGGTAGACTTGGTATGCCGGTTAATCCACGGTTCCTGAATGGCTAGAAGGTCGTATTGAGCCTCCTCTAGCAGGGTTTCAAGTGCCTGCTTGTTGCCTTCGATATTCCAAAGTAGGATCCTAATTTTCATTGCCTTCCATAGTTGTATCCTCGGGTTGGGCTGGCTGGGTAGGCTGGGTAGGCTGGGTAGGCTGGGTAGGCTGGGCCGGCTGGGTAGGCTGGGTAGGCTGGGTAGGCTGGGTAGGATGGGCAGGCTAGGTGGGCTGGCTAGCCTCGAATATAGAGCCCCCTAGGCCTAGGCTAATCCTACTCTAGGAGGGGTCCCTTCTAGCTACTAAAATCAGTGTGGGCCGGCCCCTTATAAGCCTTGGCCTTTTTGTCCCTACCCTCTAAAATCCTTCTTCGTCCTCTTGTAGTTGGGGGCGTTCGAAGGTAAATATAGGCCTAGTCTAGTCGGCTGCCGGGGCTGTAGAAGCCACTGTAGGCTCTAGTTCGAATGTTCTTAGCCGGTATTGGTAGGCCTCTCTAGCACCCTCCTTAGCCCTAATTCGCCCTGGGCACTCCTTGGCCTACGCCGCGTGGCCCTCACCGCAATAGGGGCACTTATATGTGTTACGATTTGACCCAACGAGGGGCCTGGTGGGGCACCCCCGGGAACGCCCACAGCTAATCATTACGCACAGCCGCGCTAGGGGCGCCGGCTAGAGGCATAACCGCTCACCCGCTCACTAGAGTAAGCGAGTAAGCGCGATTACTACCGCTTACGAGTGAGTAAAGGTGAGCGATAGGAGGAAGCATATATTTAAGACCACGATCTCTACGCCTATAAGCACACTATAGCTTCCTTAGTAAGCAATATAATTAGTTTGCTAGACCTACTATTAAGATAAAACCTTTATTGTAAACCCTTTAGCTTTACTAAACCTTAGGCTCGACCTAGAGTATACTTCTAGGAGTCCCTTTTAGAACCCTAGGGGCCCGAGATTCGTTATACGTTGCTTACTCCTTTTAGTTCTATTATAGACTCGAACTAGAAGTATTCGCTATAGCACCTTCTACACCTACCGTATCCCACATTAGAGCCCAGGTAGCAGCCTCCCCTATACCTTCCATTATAGGGGGATAGGCAGGCGCACCTAGTATAGCCTAGCTCGGACAAATCATCTAGCAGCTCCAGGCCTATATCCATTAGCTAGAGCAGGATGCCGGCGCTAGTCAGCAGCTCATCAACGGGCTAAGCGCCGGGCGTAATGGGGGAAAGGCTAAGATCGAGGCGCCCGTAAAGTATAGAGGCAACAAGGACGGCCTCTCTAGGTTTCTCGCCTAGATAAAGGCTTACATTCGCTACTACCCCACTTAGTTTAAGAGCGAGGAGTCTAAGGTATTTTACGCCTCTTCGTACCTCGAGGGGCAGGCACTCAAGTAGTTTAAGCCCGCGCTCGAGGACTACTTGAATAAGGCCCCGGATAATAGAGATACATTCACTAATAGGGTCTTCTAGAACTATATATCCTTTAAAATAGAGATTCGTAAGGTGTTTGGTAACCTAGATAGCAAACGACACATATAGAAGCACCTCTTTAGGTTAAAGCAGATAAAGTTAGCTATAGCCTACACTATACAGTTCTAATAGTACTCGCTATATACCAAAATCAATAATAAGGGCCTAATACTATTGTTCTACCTTAGCTTTAAGAAGAACGTTAAGGACGAGCTATCTAAGGTTCACCTATAGCCTAAAGACATCGATGCGTATATCGCGATAGCTATCTAGATCGACGACCAACTATATATACACTAGCAAGAGAAGCGTAGTACAACCTATATATAGGTCCTAGGTTCGGCCCGCGCTAACTCAGGACGCAAACGCTAGTACTATAGCATATAGTACAGCATATACTCTAGACTAATAGACGTTAGTATAGTCTAGTAGGACTAGAAGAAAAGGGACCTAAGCAAGGTTACCTACTTTGGCTATAGCAAGATAGGCCACTACTAATAGGACTATAAAAACCTAAAGAAGGACTAGAAGCTAGTCCCTAGGCACGAGACTACTACTATTATTAAAAACATCCCTATAAAGGATATTAACGCAACAACCTACACCCCAATCAATATAGAAAACGACCTTAAATATACACTTGAATTTAACCTCAACTATATTATAGAGCAAGCTAGCGCTATACTAGAAAGCGGTATACTAGACACTAATAACTCTAGAGACAAGGACGATACCTAACTATTTAGACTAGAGGATATAGTCCTATCGATAGAAGAAACTAAGGATATTGCTATATAAGCTACGTAGAACGCTATAGTAGTAGCAACCTAGCGTATAGCAAGCTAGGGGCTACCCGACTGCCCTTCAGTAACCTAAGCCTTAGTAAAGGTCTAAGAAGCTATCGCAAAGCTCGAAACTAAGGTAACGACTAGCGAGATACCAGACCCCTATATAGGGCTACAAGCCCTTATATAGGCCTAAGAAGCTATTATAAGCCTAGGCAAAGATTAGAGACTTATATATATCTAGAACGCTAATAGGAAATGGAGGACATATACTAGTAAGGACAATCCTATTGGACCTAATATAGAGTACCTCTAAAAGGAAATAGAGTACTTTAGAGAACTTATAGAGGAATGCTATATAACGATCCTCAAACTCTTATACAAAAAATAGAAGTTTGGATAGCGCTTTAATAGACTAAAGAAAGAAAAGGACTTACTTGAGAAGGAGCTCCAAGGACTTTAATAGGATATTAGCCAACTCGAGACCAAGCTTAGGGACCTAGATAAATAGGAGATCCCTTAGGATAGACTATTGAAGGATCCCAATATAACGTATATTAGGGTAAGCTAAAACGAAAAAGAACGAGACTCCGAGATAGAGTACTAAAACTACATCTAAGGTCTTGCGGGATAGACGGCTTATACCTAGGAGGAATACTAGGCATACCAACTATATATAGTCTATAGCCTTGATACTAAACAAGTTGGAGTATAAGGACTCGAGATACCTTACCTCTATAAAGATAGCAACAACGTGAAATTGCACCTAGTATAGACGGACTATATCGATATCCTATAGTTCTAGTGCTTTGCGTACTACTATAGGTATTACTTCTATACAAAGATCGAAGCTAACTTCTAGCTAGTATGGTAGAAGGGGGTAGATAGGAAAGTCCTAGCCTAGATATAGATGTAGGATGTAGGATCTATAACTAACGTACTACTATAGAAGGGCAAAACGTTGAGCAACAACTGCTTTTAATTTACACCCCAACGTGCGTAGCTACAAGGATATATAGAGAAGGAAGTTACCTGCCCCTCGGAAGACTATATCCCCTATATATATATAAAACTCCAATAGGCATATAGAGGAGGTATAGAAGCAACCTAGGTTCGAATGCCTAGAACTATAATCCCCGCTAGACTAACTAAGTAGGAGTTGGGAAACGACGATGGGCCTTCTACTAGGCCTGCGTACTACTAAGACTCGCTATAGTATAGGCCAGCGAGTATAGGAAGAGCTTAGCTAGGCGGAAGGCTTATAATGAACTCCTGATTAGTATGAAGGACGTTGCGACTATAATAAAGCGAGGGAGCAATAGAAGGCTCTATATTGCTACTAAATAGAAAGGAAATAAAGTAATAGTATTGGTAGATAGAGCATTCTAAAGTACACTCGTTACACCTAATATTATTAACCAATACTAGATGCTTTAGAAAGACAAAGACAAACCTAGTATTGTTAGAGGACTATTTAGCAAGAGGTTAGTTCTTAAGGAAACCAAGCCCCTAGACATCACGATCACTAGAAAAACAACGAAGGTCGTCTTCAATATTATAGACATAAACAACAAGTATAATATAATACTAGGAGATACTTAGTATAAAGACTACAACCTAGATATCTATTAGAAGGGAGGTAGCTACCTACAACCTTATAAAGAGGAGTATCCAACTAACGAGATAAGTATAGACGAAGGATTATAGCGAGATAGCCTACTATAATAAGTGGCCTCCAAGGATCCACTATACGAGACGGACGGCGATAAGCAGCGCGCTACAGACTTAGAAAGAGGCGGCAGTTAACGATATAAAAACCAACGAGCACTAAACAATAGGAAGGTCGCTACGATCTTGATCGACGGGTAGGGAAAACCCAAAATCCTAGGATAGGTTACCTAGAAAGAAGTAGCTAGCATTACAACTAACGATAAATTCGCGTACTATATAAGTATAGAATAACCTAACGATATAAAAGGATAGATCCTAGATGACTACTAGGGATATCTAGCGTTCAAAGCGAAACACTTTACTAGACTACCCTAGTATAGTCTATAGGACTACGAAATCAAGCTTAAGGAAGGAGCCTAGTTAAAGTTCTTTAAGGTGTACTATACTAACGATTTGCAGAACAAGGAACTAAAGAAATACCTCGAGGAAAACCTTCGAATTGGATATATTAGACTATCGTAGTCACCCGCAGGATACCTAATACTATTCGTGCCTAAGAAAGATAGCAAGCTCTAATTATATATAGACTACCAATAGTTAAATGATTAGACGGTGAAGAACCGCTATCTGCTACCCTTAATTTCGCGACTTAGGGATTAGCTATATAGCGTATAATACTTTACTCGTCTAGATCTTCCAACTACTTATACCTATATACGCATTAAGGAGGGAGACGAATAGAAGATAGCTTTTCGCACACTATATAGCTACTACAAATACCTAGTTATGCCCTTTAGGCTCACCAATATACTAGTAACCTTCTAGGCTACAGTTAATCACGCTATCCAACCATTCCTTAATAGATTTGTAGTCTACTACCTCAACAATATCCTTATTTTCTCAAAAACAATAGAAGAGCACTAGTAGTATATAAAAGCCGTACTCAACGCGCTACACATACAGAAGCTCTCGGTTAATAAGGACAAGAGCGAGTTCTATATCTAGAAAACGGTCTTCCTCGGCTACAAAATATCGTTAGGAACAATTAAGATAGAACTAGCGAAAATCGAGGCAATTAGGAACTAGCCTACACTAACAAATACTATAGAAGTCCGCGGATTTACGGGATTCGTCAACTTCTACCAGATATTCGTTAAAGGATTCAGCAATATCGCAAGACTGCTATACAACTTAACGAAGAAAGATATAGAATTCTAATAGAAGGAAGAGGAGTAAGAAGCGTTCTAACGGATTAAGGACTTTATAGTCGACGATCTAGTGCTATAGCTCTCTAACCTAGAAAAAGAATATAAGGTAGAAACCAATACGTCGGACTACATATATAGAGGAGTACTTAGATAGAGGGACAAGAATAGGAAACTCTATTCTATTGTATTCTTCTTAAAGAAGTTTATAAAGGAATAGCTCGAATACCTAATCTACAATAAGGAGTTGCTCGCCATTGTTATAGCATTTAAAGAATAGGTACCCTACCTTAGCGGCACAAACTACAAAGTTAAGGTCTAGACTAACTATAAGAACCTTTAGTACTTTACAACAACGAAGAAACTAAATGGACGACTAACGTACTAGTACAAGTACCTTACGTCGTTCTAGTTTAAAATCCAGCACATTAAAGGCACCAAGAACGCTAGAGTAGACGCGCTTAGCTAGAGGCCTAACCACTTTAAGAAGTTCAAAAACGTCTTGCTACTATTATTCTAGGAATAGAAAGACAGTACGCTAAAGTACCCTCAATAGCACAAGTGTAGCGCGATCTTTAAGGAACAACGTTCGTTAGACGAGTACTATATATATATCGACTATACCTCGACAAATATAAAGTAGCTTAATGAGCTACAGGACAAGGGAGTTTATAAGATCTATAAACGCCTTTAGTATAAAGGGAAAGCCTATATCTAGAAATATAGATAAGAGGAACTTATTAAGGAAATCTATAGATCGAAACTCTCTAGATACCTAGGAATTGCTAAAACGATTATTAGAATACGCTAGCACTACGACTTTCTAGGACTAAGAGGGAAGGTCGAGAAAGTAGTAAAAGAATGCAACCTCTATAACCGAAGTAAGTTAGCACGCTACAAGCTATATAGACTTCTATAGCCTCTACTAGTTGTAAAGGCACTATAGAGCTCGGTAACGATAGACTTCATTACTAAGCTGCTAACCTCCAAGGACCCCACGATAGGAATCAAATATAATGGGATCCTTATAGTTATTGAAAGGTTAACCAAATAAATATACTTCATTCCCTATATAGAAACCTAGATAGCAGAATAACTTATAGATATAGTCTTTAAGCATATTGCTTTAGTATATAGATAGCTAGAAGAATGGATTATAGATCGAGATACTAAGTTCGCCTCTAAGTTCTAGCAGGCACTTATAATATATCTAGGAATAAAGAGCAAACTATCCACTATATATTACCTATAGATAGACGGATAGACGAAACAACTTAATTAAATTATCAAGCAGTACTTATAGTTGTATGTCAACTTCTAGTAGGATAACTAGGTTACGCTACTACTATTAGTATAGCTCGCATACAACACAACGCTAATAGAAACCACAAAAGTTACACCGTTCTTTGCGAACTTTAAATACAAAGCGGACCTACACTAAGGATTAGACGTTAAGGTCCTATAGGTAGCAATCAAAGCTAAATAGATATATACGCTATATTAGATACTTAAGTAGGAACTTAAGTTCGTATAAATACAAATAAAGAAGTTCTATAACTAGAAAAGGCTTAAAGGTCCTCGCCTAAAGGGGGGGAATATAGTCTACCTTATCTTATATAACCTCTAAATAAAACGACTAAGCAGGAAGCTTAACTTTTATAAAATCGGACTATTTAAGATCGATAAGAAGATTTCGAATAATAACTATTGACTTGCAATCCTAGCAATAATACAAATCAAAACCAATGTTTTTTATATCTCGCTTCTAGAACTAGTATCTAAGAAAGTATAACTAGACACTATAGTTAAAGCGGAAGATAAAGAAGAGGAATAGAACGTTAAAGAAATCCTCGATTCGCATATTAATAACAATGGATAGTTGGACTACCTAGTTAAATAGCTAAACTTCAGCCTAGAAGACAACTTTTAGGAACTAGCTATAAACCTCTACTACCTTAAGAAACTCTAAGACTTCTACTAATAGAATCCTAACTAACTATAGATACTAGCGCTAATAAAGAAGGCCTAGGCTTAGCGGAAGTAGAACTAGGGAAGGAAGGGTTAGTATAAGAAAAAAAAAAAAAAAGGGGGAGCTATATCTAGCTTTATTATATCCCTAGCTAAAGGTATAATAAACCTAAATATAGCCCCTAGCAACCTAGATAGGGATCGAACCTACAATCTCTTATTCTAAGGAATAAGCGCACTACTACTATACCACTAGATCTCGCTAGAAACCAAGATAGGAGGAACTTACCTAAGTACCTCTACGAGCTAGGAATTAGAGAGAGAATCGGTACCGCCCGAACTATATAGTACTACCCCGATCGCCTTCCAGTCTACTACACCTTAGGCGCTAAGGGACTGCACCTATCTAACTAGGCGTTGCTCGTCTAATATCAGGACTACCCTATCCTCCTTATCTAGGGTCTTTATACCCTAATAGAGCAATGCCGTACCTCGCTTGTTGGTATATTGCTGCTAGCGTTAGATATAGTTTAGATAGGATAACAATATAGCAAGCTAGTCCTCGATCTTAGCAATTTTGGAGTCCATTCGTTTTCGCTCCGCTATATTTTTCATTACTACTATATTATTAGCAACTATACAGCTAATAGGGAATGGCTACAATATACTCTATATCGCTATACTCGAACTATTATAGGACTGCCCTAACCTTATACATTACGAGTAGCGGGACAAGCCTTTAGCTACAACGTATTTAGGACGCGGCGTAGCCTCAAAATAATAGGTATAAGGTATCTCAACTTTAGTACCTATAGCGTTAATCTTGTTAATAAGGGCGTAACGTTCGGCTATCGAATTACAGGTGTAACTCGTTTTCTTTATACAACTAGATATATTATTAGTCTTGCCGTTAGACGGTATACAATAAAGGAAAGGCACTACAAACCATAGGATAGGGCGTTAGCGCTATTTGAACCTTACTATATCTTTCAAGGATAAAAGACGTTAGAGAAGGGGCATCGTATTACGATTTAACCTAACAAGGGGCCTAGTAGGGCACCCCCAGGAACGCCTATAGCTAATTATTATATACAGCCACGCTAGGGGCGCCGGCCAGGGGCATAACCGCTTACCCGCTTACTAGAGTAAGCGAGTAAGCGCGATTACCACCGCTTACAAGTAAGCAAAGGTGAGCGACAGGAGGAAGCATATATTTAAGACCACGATCTCTACACCTATGAGCACACTATAGCTTCCTTAGTAAGCAATACAATTAGTTCGCTAGACCTACTATTGAGACAAAACCTTTATTGTGAACCCTTTGGCTTCACCAAACCTTAGGCTCGACCTAGAGTATACTTCCAGGAGTCCCTTTTAGAACCCTAGGGGCCCGAGATTCGTTACAATATAGCACCTAGCCTCCCTAGGTAGGGTAGAGAGCCTCCCCGGCTCTCCCGCCCTCCCCATAGGCCCTAGTCCCACACCCTCCACATAGGGCCTCCTTCTAGCAGTACCGCTGTATATAGCCCCATTTCCAGCACTTGAAGCACTGTCTTAGCTCTAGGGTAGCCTAGTAGGGCTCGCAGTCGAGTAGCTAGGCCCTCTAAATAACGCCTTGTTCGCAAGCCTTCCAGGCCTCTTCCTAGCTTTCAAGGGTAACTAGTATAGTAGCTCTAGTAAACCCTAGGTTGACTAGAAGCCGGAATTTAACCCGATCGACGGTTTGGAGGCCTATTTCGATATCGAAGGCCTCCTCTATAGCCCCCTGCAGGTCAGCCTTTCTTAAGCCCTTTATAAGGACCGTATAGGTCCTATAGGCCTCCTTAGCCTAATTACCAAAGGCCCGCTATATCCACTAGTTGTTTTGCGTATGCCACTCTTTAGTGGTTAGGTCACTAAAAGTAACCACTGTATCTCCACTTGGTAGCTTCCGGGCTGTAATAGCCCCCTTTCTAGCCGAGGCTTGATTGATTGCTTGGATGATTTCGGCTGGGGTTCGCTTGGCTAGTTTGGCTGGTATGTTGGCTCCCTGGACTAGGATCTCCTAGTTGATTCGTTGGGGGATAGTTTTCGTTGGCTGGCTTGACTAGGCTTGGCCAAGGCCTATAGCGGTCCCTGCGGCCACTGCAGCCCAGGACTGGCCCTAGGCCAGTGCCCGGTTAGGGCCTATAGCGGCTTGAACAGCCTCTGTAACCGCCTTCTGTAGGTGGGCTACCGTGAGCACCTTGGGGCCTCTCGTCGGCTGGTTTTTCCGCTCTAGGGCTGTAAACAGGCCCTGTAATTCCTTCGCGATGCCCCTCGCTATGCCCTGCTGTTCGGTAGGCACTAGGGCTACTAGGCCG
>JAMAKO010000181.1:0-10445 GCA_023628555.1 Chaetomiaceae sp. R4402
AGATAGGGTTTTTCGAGAGCTCTCGAACGCACGTGTTTTTGTCGGTTTTGGCTGGGTTTTCGTTGACTTCACTCTTAGGTCCTAATATATTCTTTAATTTAATAGTTAGTAACTTAGGTTCCTATTTAGTGAAGCTCCTTAATCTTCTTAATGAAGTTTAGCTATACCTTCTACTATTGAATCTTTATTTCCTTAAACGTGGCGGCGAGCTTATTAACTTTAAGATCTAAAGGGTCCTTTATCTAACTAGATAGAGGGGATAGATCTAGAGAGTAGTTGTATCTTAGAGAAGTTGGTAGCCGTAGCTCCTTCGATGTTATTAATATAGTGGCTTGGTTGTTGATATAGACTTTAAGATGCTATACCTCTATGTTAATTCCATTGTAGAGAGTACCTTAAATAGCCTTCTAGAAGTCGTCCTAATCCATTATATTAAATTTCTCTATTCTAGAGTATTCTGCTTAGAAACTAGCCTAGACTTTACTAGGGAACTTCTTCTAGATCTTTCTAATAGCCTGGGCTTTATAGCTAGCCTTTAGAGTCTTTAGCACTTGTATAAGAAGTACCTCGACCTTCTCTAGGTAATAGAAGATAGTCTTTCTAGATATATTATAGCGTTTATTAAAGAGGCAATCTAGCTCTCTAGTAGTACTATCTTAATATTAATCTAGGAACTACTATCGCTTTTTAATAGCCTTAGAGAATATAGACCAAGTCTCTCGCTTTACTTTATCCTAGTCTCGTATAATATAGCAATAGGATTCCTTGCTCTATATTTTAAAGAATAGAATACGATCCTTCTCTTCTATACTATATATATAATAGGCCTCCTCGAAGTGCTTAATATAATCTATAGCCCTCTCCCCTTAAAATAGGCCTAGCAAGCTATAGTCCTTAGGTATTAGGAAAAAGATCTAGATAGCTTTAGAAAGAGCTTTAGCTATAGTGATAGGTATAGAGGTAGGTAGGGCTTTAAAGAAGTTAATGTCCGTCTAGTTAGATAAAGGAGTAACTAGAGAGACTAACTTAGTTACTAAGGTTATTGCTATAACGATCTATAGTAGGTCTAGCAAGATTATAGGTAGTATATTGTAGTCTTAACTTCGTTATACTAGTATATTAGCTAGTAGAGGTATAGTAGACTCTTTAAAAAGTCTAAAGAAGGAGATATTAGTAGATAGTGTTAATAGGTCTGCTATATAATAAGGTTGATAATGGTAGTTAAGGTTCTAAAGCGTTGATAGGATCTCTTTTTAGTAATCTTCTATCTAGTTAGACTAAGACCTAGCTCCCTCAATAGCGGTGAGTCTCTAAGCCTATATACTTCTATATTAACCCTAAAGGTTCCTATATAACCTCTATACAAAGGTTAGTATATAGTATAATTATATTGCTAAACTAAATAGCGCTATAGTAGTAAGGACAATTATATTTAAAAGTAGATGAAGATAGCTAGTAAAGACCTTGCTTCTAGACCTTTGTTACGAACCAACTATATATCGCGGCCCGGTGGGGCTTGGCGTAGCACGCGGGAGCCAATAAGGGCTGCAGACGGACGCCCCAATGAAACGCTAGATGGGATGGACGCCTAGGGACGCTAGCGTCCATCGTCAACCGTGGACGCTCAGGGACGCTAGCGACCACGAGCGTCTATAAAGGAGGAAGCTTGTATTTAAGACTACACTTGTTAGGCCTATAGGCATCTAGTAGCTTCCTTAGTAAGCAATACAATTAGTTCGCTAGACCTACTATTAAGACAAACCTTTATTGTAAACCCTTTAGCTTCACTAAACCTTAGGCTCTACCTAGAGTATACTTCTAGGAGTCCCTTTTAGAACCCTAGAGGCTTGAGATTCGTTACACGTTGCTTACTCCTTTTAGTTCTATTATAGACTCGAACTAGAAGTATCCGCTATAGTACCTTCCACGCCCACCGCATCCCACCTTAGGGCCTAGGCAGCAGCCTCCCCTACACCTTCCATTATAGGAGGACAGGTAGGCGCACCTAGCATAGCCTAGCTTAGACAAATCATTTAGCAGCTCTAGGCTCGCATCCACTAGCTAGAGCAGGATGCCAGCGCCAGCCAGCAGCTCATCAATAGGCTAAGCGCCAGGCGCGACGGAGGAAAGGCTAAGATCGAGGCGCCCGTGAAGTACGGAGGCAATAAGGACGGCCTCTCTAGGTTCCTTACCTAGATAAGGGCCTACATTCGCTACTACCCCGCTTAGTTCGAGAGCAAGGAGTACAAGGTGTTTTACGCCTCTTCGCGCCTCGAGGGGCAGGCACTTAAGTAGTTCGAGCCTACACTCGAGGACTACTTAAACAAAGCTCCGGACAATAGAGACACGTTCACTAACAGGGTCTTCTAGGACTATATATCCTTTAAAATAGAGATCTATAAGGTGTTTAGCGATCCAGACAGCAAACGACACGCATAGGAGCACCTCTTTAGGTTGAAGCAGATAAAGTTAGCTATAGCCTACGCTATGTAGTTCTAGTAGTACTTGCTGTGTACCAAAATCAACAATGAAGGCCTAATGCTACTATTCTACCTTAGCTTTAAGGAGAACGTTAAGGACGAGCTGTCTAAGGTCCACCTGTAGCCTAAGGATATTAATACGTATATTGCAATAGCTATCTAGATCGACGACCGACTATATATACGCTAGCAAGAGAAATGTAGTACGACTTATATATAGGTTTAAGGTTCGGCCCGCACTAACTTAGAACGCAAATGCTAGTACTATAGCATATAGTATAGTATATACTCTAGACCGATAGACGTTAGTATAGTCTAGTGGGACTAGAAGAAAAGGGACCTGAGTAAGGTTACTTACTTTAGCTATAGCAAGATAGACCACTATCGATAGGACTATAAGAGTCTAAAGAAGAACTAGAAGCTAGTCTCTAGATATAAGACTACTACTATTACTAAAAACATCCCTATAAAGGATATTAATATAGTAATCTATACTCCAATTAATATAGAGAATAACCTTAAGTATATACTCGAATTCAACCTCAACTATATTATAGAGCAAGCTAGTACTATATAGGAAGGTAGTATACTAGATACCAACGACTCTAGAAACGAGAATAATACCTAATCATTTAGACTAGAAGATATAGTCCTATTAATAGAAGAAACTAAGGACCTTGCTATACAAGCTATATAAGACGCTATAGCAATAGTAGTATAGCGTATAGCAAGCTAGGGGCTATCTAACTACCTTTTAGCAACCTAAGCCTTAACGAAGGTCTAAAAAGCTATTACAAAGCTCGAAACTAAAGTAACAACTAGGGAGATACTAGACCCCTACACAGGGCTGCAAGCCCTTATATAGGCCTAGAAAGCTATTGTAAGCCTAGGCAAAGACTAGAGACTTATATATACCTAGGATGCTAATGGGAAATGGAAGTTATATACTAGCAAGGACAACTCTATTGGACCTAATATAGAATACCTCTAAAAGGAAATAGAGTACTTTAGAGAACTTATAGAGAAATGCTATATAATAATCTTTAAACTTTTATATAAAAAATAAGAGTTTAGGCAACGTATTAATAGGCTAAAGGAGAAAAAGGACTTGCTTAAAAAGAAGCTTAGAGGACTTTAGTAGGATATTAGCCGACTCGAGACTAAGCTTAGGGACCTAGACAAACGAGAGATCTCTTAGGATAGACCCTTAGAAGACCCTAATATAACTTATATTAAAGCTAGGTAGATAATAAAGGAATAGAACTCTAAAAAGGAGTACTAGGACTATATTAAAGGGCTTGTAGAACGAATAGCCTATACCTAGAACGAGTACTAGGCACGATAACTATATATAGTCTATAGCCTCGATATTAAGCAAGTTGGAGAATAAGGACTTAGGAAGCCCTACCTCTATAAGGATAACGACAATACAAAGCTATACCCTACACGAATAGACTATACTAATATCTTGTAGTTCCAATGCTTTGTATACTACTACTAGTATTATTTTTATTTAAAGGTAGACGCGGATTTCTAGCCAATTAGATGCAAGGGGGTAGATAGGAAGGTCCTGCCCTAGATGTAGATGTAGAATGTAGGATCTATAGCTAATACGCTACTATAGAAAGGTAAGACGCTAGGGAGTAACTACATCTAGTTTGTACCCTAATGTGTGTAGCTAAAAGGATATATAGGGAAAGAAGTTACCTATCCCTCTAAAGACTATATCCCCTATATACATATAAAACTCTAGTAGGTACACGAAGGTGGTATAGGAGCAATCTAGGTCTGGACACCTAGGACTATAATCCCTACCAAACTACCTAAGCGGGAGTTGGAAAACGACAATAGGCCCTCTACCAGGCCCATATAGTACTAAGACTCGCAATAGCATAGGCTAGCGAGCATAGGAAGAGCTTAGCTAGGTAGAAGGCCTACAACGAACTTCTAATTAGTATAAAGGACATTGCAACTATAATAAGGCAAGGAAGCAATAGAAGGCTCTATATCGCTGCTAAATGGAAAGGGAATAAAGTAGTAGCATTAGTAGATAGAGCGTTCTAAAGTATACTCGTTATACCCAATATTGTTAACTAACACTAGATGCCCTAGAGAGATAAGGATAAACCTAGTATCGTTAGAGGACTATTTAGTAAAAGACTAGTCTTTAAGGAAACTAAGCCCCTAGACATTACAATAGCTAGAAAGACAATAAAGGTCGTTTTCAATATTATAGATACAAATAACAAATATAATATAATACTAGGAGATACTTGGCATGAAGACTATAATCTAGATATCTATTAGAAGGGAGGTGGCCACCTATAACCTTATAAAGAGGAGTATCCAACTAACAAAATAAGTGTAGATGAAGGATTATAACAAGATAGCCCACTATAATAAGTGGCCTCTAAGGATCTACTATACAAGATAGATAGCGATAAGCAGTGTGCTACAGACTTAGGAAGAAGCGGTAGTTAACGATATAAGAACTAACGAGCACTAGATAATAGAAAGGTCGCTACGATCTTGATCGATAGGCAGGGAAAACCTAAAATTCTAGAATAGGTTATCTAGAAAGAAGTAGCTAGCATTATAGCTAACAATAAATTCGCGTACTACGCAAGTACAAAATAAACTAATGACGTAAAAGGACAAATCCTAGATAACTACTAGGGATACCTAGCGTTCGAAGCAAAATACCTTACTAGACTGCCTAAGTATAGTTTGTAGGACTACGAGATCAAGCTTAAGGAAGGGGCCTAGTTAAAGTTCTTTAAGGTGTATTATACTAACGATTTGTAGAATAAGGAACTAAAGAAGTACCTTAAGGAGAACCTTCAAATTAGATATATTAGACTATTATAGTTACCTATAGGATACCTAATACTGTTTGTGCCTAAGAAAGATAGCAAGCTCCAATTGTATGTAGACTACTAATAGCTAAACGATTAAATAGTGAAGAATCGCTATTCACTACCCTTGATTTCGCAACTTAGGGATTAGCTATATAGTATATAATACTTCACTCGTTTAGACCTTCCAACTACTTATACCTATATACATATTAAGGAGAGAGATAAATAGAAGACGGCTTTTCGTACATTATATAGCTACTATAAATATCTAGTCATGCCTTTCGAGCTTACCAATGCACTAGCAACCTTCTAGGCTATAGTTAATTATGCTATCCAACCATTCCTTAATAGATTTGCAGTCTATTACCTTAACAATATCCTCATTTTCTTAAAAACAATAAAAGAGCACTAGCAATATATAAAAGCTATACTTAATGCACTATACGTGTAGAAGCTCTTGATCAACAAGGACAAGAGCAAGTTCTACGTCTAGAAAATGGTCTTCCTTAGCTACAAGATATCGCTAGGAACAATCAGGATAGAACCAGCGAAAATCGAGGTAGTTAGGAACTAGCCTACGCCAATAAACACTATAGAAGTCTATAGATTTACAGGATTCATCAACTTCTACCAGATATTCGTTAAGGGATTTAGTAACATTGCAAGACCGCTATACAACTTAATAAAGAAAGACATAGAATTCCAGTAGAAGGAAAAGGAGCAAAAAGCGTTCTAATGGATCAAAGACCTTGTGGTCGACGATCTAGTACTATAGCTCCCTAACCTAGAGAAAGAATATAAGGTAGAAACCAACGTGTTGGACTATACGTATAGAGGAGTGCTTAGATAGAGAGACGAAAATAGGAAACTCCATTCTATTGCATTCTTCTTAAAAAAGTTTATAAAAGAATAGCTTAGATATCTAATCTACAATAAGAAGCTACTCGCTATTATTATAGCATTTAAGGAATAGGCACCCTACCTTAGTAGCACAAACTATAAAGTTAAGGTCTAGACTAACCACAAGAACCTTTAGTACTTTACAATAATAAAGAAACTAAATAGGCGACTAATACGCTAGTATAAGTACCTTGCATCATTCTAGTTTAAAATCTAGTATATTAAAGGCACCAAGAACGCTAGAGCAGACGCGCTTAGCTGGAGGCCTAACCACTTTAAGAAGTTTAAGAACGTCTTGCTACTATTATTCTAGAAGTAGGAAGATAGTATACTAAAGCACCCTCAATAGCACAAGTATAGTACAATTTTCAAGGAACAATATTTGCTAGACGAGTACTATATATACATCAACTATATCTCAACGAATATAAAGTAGCTTAATAAGCTATAAGACAAAGGAGTTTATAAGATCTATAAATGCCTTTAGTATAAGAGAAAAGCCTATATCTAGAAATATAAATAAAAGGAACTTATTAAAGAAATCTATAAATCAAAACTCTCTAGATACCTAGAGATTACTAAAACGATTGCTAGAATATACTAGCACTACAACTTCCTAGGACTAAGAGGGAAGGTTGAGAAGGTAGTAAAAGAATATAACCTCTATAACTAAAGCAAGTTAGTACGCTACAAGCTATATAGACTTCTATAGCCTCTACTAGTTGTAAAGGCACTATAGAGCTTAGTAACAATAGACTTTATCACTAAGCTACTAACCTCCAAGAACCCTACAATAGAAATCGAATATAATAGGATCCTTATAGTTGTTAAAAGATTAATCAAATAGATATACTTCATTCCCTATATAGAAATCTAGATAGCAGAACAACTTGTAGACATAGTCTTTAGGCACATCGCCTTAGTATATAGATAGCTAGAAGAATAGATTATAGATCGAGATACTAAGTTCGCCTCTAAGTTCTAGCAGGCACTTATAATATACCTAGAGATAAAGAGCAAACTATCTACTATATATTACCTATAGATAGATAGATAGACGAAACGACTTAACTAAATCGTTAAGCAGTACCTATAGCTATACATCAACTTCTAGTAGGATAACTAGATTACGCTACTACTATTAGTATAGCTCGCATACAACACAACGCTAATAGAAACCACAAGAGTTATACTATTCTTTATAAACTTTAAATACAAAGTAGATCTATACTAAGGATTAGACATCAAAGTCCTATAAGCAGCAGTTAAAGCCAAGTAGATACATACACTATATTAGAAGCTTAAACAGGAACTTAAGTTTATACAAACCTAAATAAAGAAGTTCTATAACTAGAAAAAGCTCGAGGGTCCTCACCTAAAGAGGGGGGACATAGTCTACCTTATCTCATACAACCTCCAAACAAAACAACTAAGTAAGAAGCTTAACTTTTATAAAATCGAACTATTTAAGATTAATAAGGAAATATTAGACAACAACTATTAACTTATAATCCCAATAATAATGCAAATTAGAACTAACGTTTTCTATATCTCGCTTCTAGAACTAGCACCCAAAAAAGTATAACTAGACACTACAGTTAAGGTGGAAAATAAAGAAGAGGAATAGAACGTTAAGGAAATCCTCAATTTGCATATTAACGATAATAGATAGTTAGACTATCTAGTCAAATAGCTAGACTTCAGCCTAGAAGACAACTTATAGGAACTAGCTACAAACCTCTACTACCCTAAGAAACTCTAGGAGTTCTACTAGAGGAACCCTAACCAACTATAGGCGCTAAAGCCTATAAGAACTCTAAAAAAGACCTAGAAGCGCCACTAGAAGAAGGGAAGTTGGCAAGAAAGTTAAAGGAACCAGCCAAACTATACAGGACCCCACCAACAGCCTCCTAGTCTACAATACTAATGGCACCTAACGACTAGGCCTGGCTAACCAAAGCCTGCTCTTCCAATATTAGAGGAGAGGAATCTAGCTCCTCCTCCCCTTCCAGTCCTTTAAGACCATAATCCAACAAGCTAGACCTATTAAAGCCTAGCTTCTTGCACTAATAATACAGGCATGAGAGACGGCTCAACGCCTTGGACAACTAGCACTCGGCATCTACAATATCCCTATTAATTTTATTGCGCGTAGCTAGGTTCGCCAACACTAAAGAAGGGTTAGTACTACCCAATCACCCAAATAGTAATACTTATAAACGCCTATAATATTCAATCTACTATACTTCTTATCTATATATATATAAGACAAACATTTATTTAACCTAGAGACTATAATATATTGCTTTAGGGGCTTCGCACTCCAATAACGCTTATAAGGTATCTCAACTAGCTAACTATTATATTTAATAGTGGTAGTAGCAACGTAGCGCTCTAAGATGCAGTTTTAAGGAGGTCTGCTAGGTATATTAGCCATAATAATAATAGCAATATAGGGAAGAAAGCACTTATATATAAGATAGGGGCGTTAGCGCTATTTAAGACAATAGTCCTGCCTTTTGAGGACGAAAGACGTTGGAGAAGGGGCATTGTATTACGAACCAACTATATATTGCGGCCTAGTGGGGCTTGGCGCAGCACGTGGGAGCCAATGAGGGCTATAGACGGATGCCCTAATGAAATGCTAGATGGGATAGACGCCTAGGGACGCTAGCGTCCATTGTCGACCATAGACGCTCAGGGACGCTAGCAACCACGAGCGTCTATAAAGGAGGAAGCTTGTATTTAAGACTACACTTATTAGGCCTATAGGCATCTAGTAGCTTCCTTAGTAAGCAATATAATTAGTTTGCTAGATCTACTATTGAGACAAACCTTTATTGTAAACCCTTTGGCTTCATCGAACCTTAAGCTCTACCTAGAGTATACTTCTAGAAGTCCCTTTCAGAACCCTAGGGGCTTGAGATTCGTCACAACCTTAAAATGGCAAGCACTAAAGTCTATATAATCCGAACTTCTAAACTAGTCTAATTATTAGAGTTAATATCCCAATGCCTTACTTTTACCATTATAGCTAAGAACTAGGGCTCTAGGTTAGTCGTTGTATAACTAGATAGAGGGAAGTTGTATTTCTATAATCCCTATCACTTTACTTTAGTAATAGTTGTCCTTTTCCACGCTTAATTTAGCTTTTCTACTAGAAATAATAGTATTTTTGTTAATCCTAAGCTCGCATCTAGCTAGGAGACTAGTATAGTTGTACTATACCTTAGCCTCTACCTTAGTGTTTAGCAGTGCTAAATAGTGTAGTGTCCCAAGCTTGCATCTAGCTAGGATATTATTATTAGTTTTGTTAATCCTAGACTTATATCTAGCTAGAAGACTATTATTAATAGTAATCTTAGACTTGCATTTAGTTATTGATTTATATAATATCCTAAGCTTATATCTAGCTAGAACGTTATTATTATTAATGATCTAAAACTTATATCTAGTCTAGAATTTATATAGTATTCTAAGCTTGTATCTAGCTAGGAGAATATTATTATTTTCGTTAAACCTAAGCTTGTACCTAGCTAGAGTTCTATTAATGATATTAGCAATCTTAGACTCGTACCTAGTTATTGATCCTCATAATATTTCAAGCTTATATCTAGCTAGAACACTATTGTTAACAATGTTCTAAGACTCGCATCCGGCCTTAAACGATCGCGCCCTCTACGAAGGGTCTTAATATTAGGTTCTATAGTCTAGTTTAGACCTAGAGCTATACTCCTCTTCGATTAAGCCCCTATTTAAACTAGTAGTTGAACCTTTAATATACTAAACCACCCTTAATAGAATAGAGTATATAATATATAGGAGGAGTAAGCCGTCTAGATAGACGAATGGACAAACGTAGCTATAGTGCCTCAATAGGCCTATAGAAAACAATTAAAAGAAGTCTCTATCTAGTTAGATAGAGAGGAACCTTAGGAGCTTAATAGCGTTCTTTAGGAAGAAGAGAAAGAAGCTTCGTTGCTTGCCCCCTTGCTCTCTGAGCGGTGGGCGATGGTTCTGTCTAAATACTATACATGATGCGCTAGGGCTATATGCTAAGGCTGAAAAACACAAAAAATGCGACCCTTGTTAGCTCCCCTGAATGGATGTGTGCAATCTACCCTAGTTTAGTATAGAACAATACTATTGTTATATAAAGAGATGTTTATATAGAGTAGGATAGATATAGGTTATATATATACCTTCC
>JAMAKO010000182.1:0-10418 GCA_023628555.1 Chaetomiaceae sp. R4402
GTTAGATAGGGTTTTTCGAGAGCTCTCGAACGCACGTGTTTTTGTCGGTTTTGGCTGGGTTTTCGTTGACTTCGCAGACCTCTCCTTCTTCATCCTTTATTCTACTAACTATAGTAGTATAGCACCTACTAGCCTAACTTCCAATATAATATATAAGTTATATAAGGAAGGTTGTTATTTCTATTACTATAAGAAGGGACATCTTAGTAGGGATTGCCCCTAGAAGCTTCCTAAGTAGGTAGCGCTAACAATCAACTCTAGGAGAGAGGCCTATATCTAGGAGGTCTAGTAACGTTGGGCTATAGTCTAACTAGAGCAATAAGGCTAACCTAATTAAGAAGGGTTAAAAAACTAGAATCCCTAGGTAACGAAGTCTCCCTTCTAGAGGTAATGTCTATTAAGAGTAGTAGATTTAGCTTTCTATATAGTTATTTTAGTAGTAAACCTCTCTTTATTATTACTAAGATAGCTAATAATAGAATGTCCTTAACTATATCTATTACTTTAATTAATATAGGAGCAAATAGATACCTCTTTATAAGCAAGAGGTTTGCATTATAATTGCGAAAGACCTTATTTTTAAAGGAATTTACTAGATTTAAGCCTATAGCTATTAGCGAATATAATTAAAGAGACATCTAGCTAATTACAACTATACTATAGGGCTACTTAACGATATAGAACTAGACTATTTGCAATAAATGGATAATCGAGATCGCTATATCCTACAATTTGATTATTAGCTATAAGTAGTTCGACTTCTATAATATAATAGTTGACTATAGACGCTATTGCCTAGTCTACCTAGTTAAATAGCTCCTAGACCTAACTTATTAAAAGGACAATAATATCTCGTTAAACTATATAGGTAGCCTAATAGTTATTCTAGACTAGAAGACTATTAAGGATATCTAGCAACGCAACTAGCTAATAGAGCAAGAAGATTATTGCTGCTAGAATAGTCGAGCCTTAGTAATCTAGAACTAGATCGCTAAGCTAGAGAGGCTAGAACTAACCCTAACTAAGAAGACTATTACCTCTATAGGCCAAGTAACAATTCTAGCCTAACTACTTCTAGGTCCAACTAGATCGATTATACTATAGGATAAGGGCCTCTACAAGATAGAACGAGCCCTAGGGACGCGGCTACTACCGCTATCCAATATAACAATCGCTACGATCCAGGACCGCCCTGGTCGGGCGAACCTAGATCCTTCCAAGCAGGGTACCAATGCTCAAGGCCTATACACCTTGCAACGTAATTCCACTAGTTAATATAAATATTGTCCTCTTTAAATAGTAGTGTTAGGAGCAATTGGATTCCACTAAGCTGCCTAGGATGCCCAAGCTAGCTAGATCACTCTAAACGAGCTAGATAGAATAATCGAGAGCAAGAGAATAGAATCTAATAGTCTAGACCTCTAGTAATAGACACTAAGCCAAGTCCCTACTACCTATTACAACTATCTAGATATATTTAGTAAAGTAGATTTAGATATAATGCCCCTATTCCAAGCCAAGGTCGACTACTATATTGAACTGCTGCCCGGTAGGTAACCTAAAGACCTTAGATATAGCTCCCTATATAGGCTATTTGTCAAGGAACTTGAAATGGCTTGCAAGTATATTGCTAAGAACCTTTAAAAGGGATTTATCGAGCCTAGCAATGCCCCCTAAGCCACGCCTATCCTATTTGCCCTAAAGGGTAATGGGTCACTCCGCTTCTATATCGACTATCGTAAGCTTAATATAATAACTAAGAAGGATTAGTACCCACTACCTTTAATTAATAAAACCCTTACTCAAATTGCTAAGGTAAAGGTATTTATAAAGATTAATATCTACTAAGCGTTCTATTAAATTTAAATAAGCCTAGATAGTATAGATCTAACTACCTTCTAAATAAGGTATAGCGCTTACTAATTTAAAGTATTACTATTTAGATTAACCAATAGCCTAGCTACTTTCTAGCGATTTATTAATAATATACTAATAGGCTACCTAGACAATTTCTATAGCGTATATATTAATAATATTCTAATCTTCTCTAAGAACTAGAAAGATTATAAAGACTATATATAGAGGGTCCTATAATAGTTATACGAAGCTAGCTTACAAGCTAACCTTAAGAAGTGCAAGTTTAATATTGTTAAGACAAAGTTCCTAGGCTTTATTGTTAGGACTAATAGCATCGCCTCTAATCTAGAGAAGCTTAATACTATAGAACGCTAGAAGACACTAATAACTATTAAAGGCATTTAATCCTTCCTCGACATTTATAACTTCTACTACTAGTTTATCTATAAGTATAGATAGATTGCCCATCTACTAATTAATCTAATAAAAAAGGAGGTCCTATTCGTCTAGATAGCCAATTGCTAATATATTTAAAGAGCTAAAGCAGTAACTTCTAACTACTCCTATTTTAAGCTATTTCCATTATAGAAAGCTAATCTAGATTAAGACTAATACTTTATAGGGCATAATCGCTAGTGTAATGTCCTAGCTATAGGAGAATAGATAGTAGCACCTAGTTGCTTACTTTTCTAAAGCCCTATATAGGGCTGAATATAACTACTATATCTATAATAAGGAGCTGCTAGTAGTTATCTAAGTACTATAGTACTAGCAAGCTAAGCTAATTGGTCTATAGACTAAAGAACCCTTTCTAATTATCTCTAACTATAAGGCATTAAAATACTTTAGCATTAAGCAGCTACTCAATATCTAGTAGGTAGGTTGGGTAGAGCTATTAGCCTAATACCACTTCTAGATTATATATTGCCCTAGTAGCAAAAACGTAGCAGCCGATTTATTATCTAGAAAGGCTAAGGACGCTACAATATAGAAGGCGAAGCGTAAAGTATACTATACAATATAGATCTTTACAACTACTTGCCCTAGTTATATAGCTGACTAGAGTACTATAGCTATAGCTATAGTCCTAGTACTCGTTAAAGGTCTCTTACCCCTATAAGGTTCTAGGATCTAGATAGTAGACAACCTCCTGAACGCCAATCGCACTACACCCAAGCTCAAGGAATATCGCCAATAGGCTTAAGCCAAGGAGAGCGATTTTAGCCTGCTTGGCAACCGCTTATTGCTCTACGTAGGGAAACTAGTTATACCAACCAGCCTTCAAACCTGGGTGATCTAGGAAACTCACTGCTACCTGACAACCGCCCACCTAGGCTAGAACAAGACCAAGCAACTAGTTAAGGCAAGATACTAGTGGCCCTGGATAATAGGCGATATCGAGACCTTCATCGATAACTATATGCCCTATAGATCTTCGAAGTATCCCTGCAACAAGACTCTAGGCCTATTAAAGCCAATCCCACCCCTACAATATAGCTAGTAGTACCTAGTTATAGACTTTAAGTCAATGCCCCTTAACAAGTATAGATATAATAACGCGTTAGTTATAATTAACCATTTAACGAAGGCACTATAGACCATCCCTTATAAGAAGGACGCTACTATATACAACGCAGCTCGAATATACTATAAAGGACTATACTAGATCTTTAGTTTGCTATAGGAAGTTATTAGCGATTGTAGCCTCTAGTTTAGAGCTACTTTTATAGATAAGCTCTCTCGTATCTTTAGAATTAACTAGAAATTAGCTATAGTAAGCTACTCCTAGACTACTAGTCAGGTCGAGAACCTAAACTAGTATATCGACTAGCGGCTATAACCATTTATAAGCTATTACTAGGACAACTAGTCGCGAGCTATACCCGCCCTTAATATAGCCTAGATAGGCCTACTATACAATAGTACTAGAATATAGCCGTATAAGGCACTATTTGGCTTTCCAATACTAATGCCGTTCAACTAGGAGGCTTGAACTTAGAGCTTCGTCGACCATACAAGCGCTAACCAACTAACCTGCAAATAGGCCTAAGATACAGCGCATTATATCTAAAACTATATTAGCTACGCCTATAAGATAATCTAGAAGGCCCAAGCTAGATAAGTAGAATAGGCGAATCGCTACTACTACAAGCTAGACTTCAATATTAATAACTATATTATAATCATTAAGAAAAGAGAGCTTACTAACTAGCTAAGCAACAAGCTATCTTATCTAGTTATATAGCAGTATTACTAGGTAATTAGAAGGATAGCTAAGGGCGCCTATAAGCTAGAGGTCCCTAAGATATAGAAGGGATTAATAGTATTTATAGCTAATCGATTAAGGCATTACCTAAACAACCTACTACCTAGCTAGGCTACGGAGAACCTGCCTAGTAAAGATAAGACTAGTACTAGCGCTGAGGAATGGGAGGTCGAGAAGGTTATAGCTAGCCATCTATAGTACAGCAAGCTACAATACTAAGTATAGTGGTATAGATAGGACCTAGATCCTGAATAGTACCTAGTATTGAACTTCAAGAACGCACTAGCATCTCTATAACGCTACTACGAGGATAACCCTAATTAAGCCAGGCCCCCAATGCAGCTAACTGAATAGCTGTTGGCTGCGGCTGAGGATCGTTTCGACGATATAGAGCACCTAGACGATGACTGGCCGGCTGTTGGATCTGTAGTGCCACGAACGGCGCGATGGTCATAATAAAAGAAGGCTTAACTAGAGGGAACAATTAGGATCTAGCAGATTAAGTAGATATCTAGTAAGAAAGCTTAAGGCAAGCTTTTTTTAGACCTAGGGGATGTAATAGCAGGATAGTCTAACCCTAACCCTAGCTATGCCCTAGGCTGGTGGACTATGCGCCTCCCACCTATGTTTTCTCTCTATTACAGGAATCCTATATCTTAATCCTTTTCCTTCCCTTTTCTTTAGCTTTAGATTTATATAATTGAGTAGGATCATTTGAGCCATCGTGCCTCTATTCCTCGCTCGCTCGTCACAGGCAAGGGATATAGGGTCCTACCACTACCTTTAGCCTTTATTAAAGTGGATTAGCTTGCATTTTTAAGCCGCAAAGGCTATCCCCTAGGTGCTAGCCCACTATAGGCAGGTCTTCTAGGCGCGCTCTAGTTGTCGAGTATTAGCTGCCAAGTGCTTTCCGAAGGCTAGTAGGTTTGTATCGTTGGCAAAGCCTACTATACTAATCGTTGGGTAGTCTTGCTTTAGAGCCTTATATAGCGAGGCTATATATAGGATAAAGAGTACTAGCGATAGTGGGGAGCTCTATAGGACCCCCGCCACCACTGGAATATCCCTTGTTTGTTGGCTATCGAAGTGTAGGATCGCTACCTAGTTGTTTAGCCAAGCCCTTACCTATACCACCACCCACCGCGAGAAGCCCTGCTCCTGCAGGGTGGCTAGGAGCCGGGTGTGGTTGACAGTGTTGAAGGCCCCTGAACCTTAAAGTCCCTAGATTCGCAATCCCTATGAACGTGCTACCTAAGCTAACTATATAGCGAAGATCCGCCTTGAGGGGGTACCTAGTTAGAGAGGCAAGGCTACACCTCCCTACTAGGCTCTCTGTAGCTTATAGCCTTTCGTTGTCGTTGGGCATATATAGAGATCCACGGGACTCTAAGGTTTGCACCTTAAGCCCTCTACAAGAGGCACTGCTATATAGAGCTCTATAGGCAATACTATAGCGACTATAAAGCGGCTGGGGCCTGGGTGCAAGCCGGGTACTCGGTATCTATATAGCTCCCTCTCTCTTAGATAACTAATACGCGTGTCCGTCCTCTCTAGCTAGTTATATTACTCCTTGGAACTATAGTCTCCTTGCGACGGCGATACTACGCATTTGCTCTGCTACTAGGGCGCCCTGCTAGTATAATCTATCTACAGCTTTATCCTATACTGCGCCTACGCCCTAAAGGGACGTAACTAGCACGCGCAATAGTCTTATAGGTCCCCCGCTAAGGCACCATCTACCTTGCTCCTATAGCCTAGGTGCGAGCTAGGGCTGCAAGTTAGCTGCCCTCCTCTCGGTCCAATACAACTACTATAGTCTACCTTCCACTAGGCGCAACCCCAATATCTAGCTTCCCATTATACTACAAGGGTCTCCCTACAAGGCTAAAGCTATAGTGCTAACTATATCTTATAGCAGGCTGTTATATAAGCTACTACGCTAGTATAGCTTGCTTAGTTGCTCTACTACTAATCTACTCTAATCTACTATCGTATATCCTCCTCTTATAGTATACTATTTGTTATAAGGACGAAGCGCCTTGTAAGAGGGCCGGCCACCTATATATCTTCCTTTAACGAGCCCGTTACCCTCCGTCTCCTTGGTCGATTAACAACTCTTGCAATTGGTATCGTACGTTGGCTTTCGCTCTAAGTCCTCGTCGTCGCTATCGCTAGGCCCCCTCGCCGCTTCCACTAGCGCCGCTCCTAGAACTAGGTAGGGCTAGGGGTACCCTGTCTCTTCTTTAAAACGTTAAAAGAGTCGGATAGTTTTTATACCTAGTATCCCCCTTCTCTTGCAAACTCGTTGTAGCAGTTGATTATCGTAGTTGTCGTTGGTCGTAATCGCTCGGGCGGGGCGGTGAGGGATTTTCGGGCGCTCGAGTCCCGCACGTTAAGAACCTCGAAAAATCGACAAGTCGGCTCCTATACGGCCGCGCATTGCCTGCGCGTTGCTGCAACCCCTTGGAATCGAAAGAACTAATTGAAAAGAACTAGTTTTCCGATTTTTGCGATGCCCGGCCGCCCGCGCGGGCGGCCCCCGATGTTTGTTCACCGGGAAGGGTCTACAAGTATATTAAACTTAAAGAAAAAAAGGAAAAGAAAGAGAAGGATAGCTTCCCTATAGTATCCTCTATCTAGTTAGATCAATAACCTTTATTTAGAGTCAGAATGCGTTTAGCATGACGTTAGCTTGCTAAGACGGTTGTATCTGCGTCTGTGTGTCCGGCTTGGCCAAGTGTCTCCGAGGCCGTCAACGAGGCCTAGCTCGTTATAGTTATAAGGTCAATAGCTTTAATTAGCCTAGCTAGCTAAGAGGAAGTAAAGAGAGCCAATAAAGAGAGGGTTTTCTAGTAGGCTTAGCTATTTAACTATAAGCTATACTAGGGAGTACTATAGATAATATAGTACTATAAATACTAGAGATAAAGGTATATCTAATAGTTCTATAAAGAAAAGGCTACTTACCTATAATATATAGTAGAGGTTTATAAAGAAGGTAGGAGGATAGAGAAAGCTTAATACTCTATTTTAGAAAATAAGATTCTATTATAATAGTTAGCTTATAAAAAGAGATATCTAGCCTAAATATAGTAGTGTTTAATAGTAGTTAAAGCCTAGAGTATAGCAAGGGAGATATATTTCTTCTAGCTAAAGACCTTTAAACTAGCCTTTTAGAACAAGCAACAATAGTAGCAACGGCTAATATAACAAATGTAGAACGTTATATTCTAGGGGGTCTAGGACCCTCTAGAGAAGGCTAACGATAGCTTCTAAAAAGCAGGATAAAGGAAATAGCTCCAGGGACAACCCCCTAGTATAGCTATAGCCTAGGAGGAGGCAAGGAGGGACCTAAGGTAGGGAAAGCTAACCTTTATAATGTAGGTTAATATAGCACTAGCTAGCTACAGCTAGGAGGGAGGAATGTAGGGAGCTAGGTAAGCTCCCTTAACCTATAGAACGACGAAGTTACTAAACTCAATAGCCTAGACAAGCGGTATATAGGTTTTTAACCTAGCTAGCTATCTAGTATAGTTTTCCTATATAGGCTAGCTAGCAGAAGGACCCGCGCGCTTAAGGGCATATTGGTGTAGGAATAATAATATTATATGAATAATGAAATTATATTAAATATAAAGAACTATAAGATTAGTAGATTATTAAAGAAGCTTAATATATAATAGAAAGGATTATTCGAAATTAGTAAAGTATTATTATATATAATAATACTTTAACTTCTAGCTAATATAAAGATCTTTAATACTTTTTATATATTAATAGTTCGCCTATACTATAGTAGTATACTATAAGTAGACCTTTCTAGATAGGAAGCTATTTAATAAGATATTTAAGCTAACTATAGCTAGATAATTGTAATGGTCCCAACGAGTGTATTGCAACTAGCTGGTGACGACTCTACAAGCATACTAAACTTGAAGAAGAAAAGGAAAAGAAAGAGAAGCATAGCTTCCCTGTAGTGTCCTCTATCTGGTTAGATCAATAACCTTCGTTCAGAGTTAGAATGCATTTAGTATAACATCGGCTTGCTAAGATTGGATAGTTATATCCGCGTCTGTATATCTAGCTTGGCCAAGTGTCTTCAAGGCTATTAATGGGGCCTAGCCCATTATATTACCCCCCTCCTCTATCTAGTTAAGGGGAGATATTTCTATATATAGCTTTAAATTAGTCTAAAGCTGTAATTTCGAGGAAAGCCTCGAGTGGCTCCTAGATAAGCTTCATCTATCTAGACTATTTGATTAGAAGTTTCGTTCTTTAGCCTATACCTTTTACCTTTAAGATCTTCTCGATAAGCTATTTCTTAGCTTTAGTATCTAATAGAATAACTATAGGGGGTTATATATCGTCCTGCTACTATATTAGTAGAGGGTTGTTATCTACTTTCTTTAAAAGAGTAATATAAAAGATATTCTAGATACTAAGTAGAGTATTTAGATAGTATATATAGAAACTAATTACTTCTATAACTATATATTTAGTATTAAGCTAGTCTAGTTTTTTAAAAGGTCTATTAGTTTTAATATTCTTTAAATAGAGCTAGACTTTATTATTTCTATTAAACTATTTTACTAATTAGTAACTATAATTAATATATTACTTCTATTATTTTTATACTATTACTATTGCTATTTAAGTAAACTTAGTTACTTCTTTAAATTAAGCTATAAAAGTTTCTTTATAAGCAATTAAAGAGTTTCTAAAGGTTCTTAAGTTATTTTTCCCTCTAGTTAGACTAAATAGATCTATATTATACCTATAGATTATAAAAAAAGGGCTAAGCCTAATAAATATTACTATTTAGTTATTAATAGTAATTATTATTATTAATAAAAGAGATATCTAGTTATTTTATTAATATATTTTAAAAGAGTATAAGTAATATTTAATAACTTAATTTATATATTCTATAGCGCTATTAGTTTTAAAGTAGAAAGCTATAGATAGTCTTTAAGTAATATTAAGTAACTTATAGATCTTTTTTAAATAAGATTAATAAATTAAAGTCCTCTATCTAATATAATAGCTAAAGGAAGTTTATAATGTTATATAAGATAGTATAGTAAATGATCTATAACTACTTTAGTTATAATAGAGGTTAATACCTTAAATATTATACTTTTAGATACCTAATTGATAATTACTATAATAGCTTTAGCTTAATTAGGGCTAGATAGAGGTAGACTAGTAATAAAGTTAATAGAGATTTCGTTTTAAATCCTTTTAAGGATAGATAATAGCTTTAAGAAGCTTTATTTCTACTCCCTCTAAATAGATATTTATCTATATACATTATAGTTTTAGATAAACCTTTTAATATCTTAGCTAAGACCAATCTATATAAATTACTAGGAAATTAATAGTTTTATAAAGTCTCTATCTAAATATTTTATAAAAGAAGAGTTATAGGTCTTCTATATTACTATTATCTATAGTAGTTTAAAGGAAGGTAGCTGGATATAGTTTCTCCAATAGAGATATTATCTATTATTAATCGAATATTCTAAAATAAAGATTAGTAGCTTCTATTAAAAAGGAAATTATCTTACTCTATCTCTAACTAAATAGCGAATTAACTAGTAATAGTTATTTTCCTATAATACTTAGTTTTATAGGCTCACTAAGTATTCTTTAAAAAAGAGATTTATTAGAAGGTTAGACTTATCTACTTCCTTATCTTTATTATAGTCTTTATTAACTTTCTTTTTAGTTATTTCTATCTAGTTAAATAAAGAGATAGTTAAAGCTATAATAATATTAACTTAAATATAATATATAAAGATATAGCCTTTCTTTATCTTTAGGAGCTGGAAATAATATTTAGCTAGCCCTTTATTAAAACTATCTTTAAATATATCCTACTTCCTTTAAGATAAGGCATCTAGAATAGATACTTTATTTCTAGAATAGTATTTTAATATAAAGTTATACTATATTAGGATTTCTAACTAGTAGACTTATCTTTCACTTAGCTACTACTTCTTCTAAAAGTACTTAAGGTTCTTATAGTCTATAAGAACCTTAAACGATAGTATACTCTATAACTCTATATTCTACTACTCTAGATAGTAGATTATAGCTAATAGCTCTTTATTATAAATTAGGTAGTTGCATTTAGCTAGGAGATTCTTCTTAGAAAAGAAAGCTATAAGCTATAGTAGGCTATTATCCTTATACTGATCTTCGTTCTGATATAGTTATAAGAGTGAAGTCAACGAAAACCCAGCCAAAACCGACAAAAACACGTGCGTTCGAGAGCTCTCGAAAAACCCTATCT
>JAMAKO010000183.1:0-11657 GCA_023628555.1 Chaetomiaceae sp. R4402
CGGCTGTGCGTAATGATTGGCTGTGGGCGTTCCCGGGGGTGCCCCACCAGGCCCCTCGTTGGGTCAAATCGTGACATATACGCCTTCTTCAACGGCCTAAAGCAGCCGATATCAAGTGGCTAGAGAAGGTGCGAGGAATGTGGAGGTATATAGAGCGTAATGATGTTGTTCTGCTAGCAATGGAGCTCGAATTTGGTTGAGTAGTGGCTTTTATAGCCGTCGAGGATTAATAGCTAGTAGGTGCCTTTTGCCTAGAACGATATATAGTAGTCGAAGTGCTTGATCCAATCTAGGCCTATAGCATTAGTAGTCTAGCTATTATTAGTAGTTGCAATACGCTAATTGGCTAGCAGGTTGCACTCGGTATACTAGCTAGCAAGGTGGTATTGCATAGCCAAAATGATGAATGGAGGGATGGCCTAGCCAAGTGCGTTGACGCTCTAGATTACTATTGCCTATTCGTGGTTGCTAGGCTAGGCTAGCTTTGCCTTGCTATAGCTATCCAAGGTTGTAACTACTATGCCCGCAAAGATAATACCTATTATAAACCCCGTCTCATCGAAGTTGTAGATATCGTTATCCACAATGCTATACTTAGCCTTAACGTTCTATACAAGGGTAAACCACTCGCTAATGACCTTTAGATCTTTGTACTTGGCCCTCTAGTAGTTATATCGACGCGACCAATGTATATAGAGGGCTGGCTGGCGTTTAACGAAGTTGTGTGCCTAGAGCTTACTAATAGGGGGCGCGTTGTATACGCGTAGTAGTTGGTTGGCTATATCTTCCACACTACGTAGTCTTGGTAGAAAAGCGCGTGCGATTAGCCCTAGTATATACTAAACTAATGCCTCTTCTTTAGAATCTATAAGCCAGCGCGAGTTGGGCGTTATATCGCGTTGTGCAGGCTTGCCGGCGCGTCGCCGTATTAGTGTCGCGGGGCTGGCGTTGTAGATCTTCGCTGCAGCCCGAAGACTAAGATTCTGGTCATTTTCTAGAGCTTGGAGTGCCAGAACAATCCTAGCTTCGTTAGACGGCGAGACCATGGTTCGTTGTAGAGGAATTCGTAGTTGTAGTTGAAGATGCGCGACGTGGTTGGGAGTGTTTCACTCGCTTATGTGTTTCACTCGCTTATAAAATACGTTATGTACATGTAGCTATGCGCGTGGGTGAAGACCAGTTGGGTACGTACACCAATTTCGACACATTTAGAGTTGTGATCGATGAGTTCCAATGCAAGATACGTAGCACATGTAGTTAATACTTACCACGTCCGATAGTTATTATGCCGCCAGATTTTCAATTCAACACCACAATTTGCGTCAACCCACCGAAGGGCGTCAGACGGGAGTCTGCACTCCCGAATGCAACTGACTAGCAGCTTGCACTCGTCGAGCTTGCCCGTTGATAGTTTGGATAATAAAACATGATGCAACCTCGTTGAGGGTGCACACGTGGTTCAGCTTCACTCCGGGTCAGGGACAAATGCAAGCACCCGGACAACAACACGAGTGGTGAAGGTCAACAAGTCGCTATAAGCGGACTGTAACCACGCGGCGGTATAAAACACCGGCGGCAGCGCAGCAGGCCAGTCCGGCGTAAAGTCCCAGACATCGTCCGCGGTACTCAGGTCGACGACGTGGAACGTCCCGCGATATCCGGCATAGCCGGGAGATGCCAGTAGCTGCGCCTCACCACCCGGCGTGACCTGGATCGACCTGTCAACCAAGTAGAGCTCGCGCAACGCGGGCATGTTGTCGCGCCACAGGTTGCCCAGACCCAGCTGGAAGTAATAGGCTGTGTTGCTGGGGTTCTCGTCGTAGACAAACGCAATCCGCGTCAGTCGGGCCAGCAGAGGGCTGATGCTCCGCAAGGAAGGACAGAGATCCAGCTCGCGATAGTACCGGGAGCCCAGCTGTTGGTCCACCTCGCTGTTCGCCACCACAACCACTTGCTTGTTGTGACCCTCTGGAGTGTGGATGGGTGTGGTCTCAAAGAATGGATACCACGACAGCGCCGGGTCCGTCTCCGGGCCCGTCAGGCAGACCAGGTCGTCTTCCGGGTTCCAGATGGCCGGACTATTGTTGGTGAAGCTACCCTCCTGACTCCGGACCAGCCCGCCCATGGCCAGCTGCACAGATTGGTAGGCATCAGTAGACACCGAGGCCAAGTCGGCGAGCTTCCAGCAAGGCGAGACCCTCTCTGGGCCCGCTCTATGCGTGGGCGGTGCCAGCGTCACCAGCGTCGCGCGGTACTCGGCAATCGCCTGATCGGCGGCCTCGAGCACCTTGTCACGCTTGTCATGGCGTGAGAGCTCATTCCAGGCCGGTCCAATTGCCTGTTCCACGCGACCGCGAGCGGCATTCCTGAGGCGGGTCTCGTGAGCCCTGTCTACATCTTGCCTTGAAAGGTCGAAGAAGTGGAGCGAGGGGCGCTTTATGATTTCAAGTGTCGCCCATCTCCAGATGTCTTCGCGGATGTCTTCGGGTAGGCCAGTAAAGCCTGGAAGCTGCTGCGGTGCCATGTTACTTGTGGATCGGTTAGATCGCGATTGCGAGTGGAGTGTGATTCAAGGGTTGAGTAGGAACAGGACTGGAATATGCCTATTGGAACTCGCCAGAATGGACTCTGAGGCCGATGCTGATCCTCAAAATTTTGGCGACGGGAGGCTCAGACCTGTTTTAAATACCCAAAATTGGCATGAGTTATTGAGACGAGGGGACTCGAACATCTTGTAATTAGTACCTCGAATGTAATCGAACAGCCCGCCCGATTCCATCATAGAACACCTTCGGATTGGCCTTATTTCCTTCAAGGCACATGCATCTAGCCCGCCGCGGGGAACAACACGAACAGGAACAGCGAGAGACTCGAACTACACATTGCATTGACCATGCATTCACAAGTCTGTCTTCCACCCGATATCGTTCCGATCAGCATCCGCTCCCCCCAGTTGTTCTAAAACCCAGGCAAGCACTCCACCCCCCCATCCCGCACAGCATCCAACTCCCTCGGATCCAGCCCCAGCGCCCTCAGCACCGTAGGCGCCACCTGCGCAGTACTAACCACCCCCTTAAACTCCCTCCTCTCCAGACCCGGGTTGCTCACAAAGCACGCCACATTCCGATCATCCGCACTGAACCCACCATGCTCCGCAATCTTGGCCTTGCTGTTCGTGTACACGACCCCAGCCTTGGGAACAACAATCACATCCGGCACGGCCGCATCCTTCCTGGGATTCCCAAACCCCATATCCTCCAGCCTATCCCCATAAATCACATCCTCCACCTCTAACAGCGCAGCATTTTTCCTCAGTCCAGCAACGGCCTTGTCCAGATCGCCCTGGTCCGCCAGCCAGATCAGCGCGACGTCGTCCGCCGTGACCTGGCTCACTTCCACGCCCGCGCCGACGGCCGAGGTGATCAAGCTCGGAGAGACGGTGCGGAACTGGGCCGGGTGGATGGGCGCCTGGCCGTGCTTGCTGCAGACGACCACGAGCGTGTCGTCCAGGACGGACTTGGCCTTCAGCGCGGCGACGACTTTGCCGAGGGAGGCGTCGACGAAGGAGAGGGCGGTGGTCAGCTGCGGGGTGAACGCGGGGGAGGAAGCGTTGGTGTAGCCGTAGGACTTTTGCGCGACGGACACGGCTTGGAAGTTGCCACTGAAGAGGGTGGGGATGCCGTGCAGCGGTTCCTGGATCTCGGTGTTGGGCGGGGTGCGGCCGTCGATCCAGGCGAGGAAGGCGTCGACGTGCAGGGTGTCGTAGGTGATCATTTGGGTGACGTTCGTGGCTGGGGTGGGGTTAGGTTAGTTAGTTTTCTTTTGTCAGATTCAGGGAAGCAATGGTGAAGCTGCTTACTGTCAAAGCTTTGAATTTCGGGGAAATAGCCCACGCTCAAACCCTTGCCTGAGGGGCCGCGGACAAGGTCGTAGGCCGGGTGCTTGTCGGTGTAAGCAGTCTGGCCATGGGCGTGCACCACCTCGAAGATGGTGTTCACGCGGAGGCGCTGGTGCGGGTAGAGGTTGATGCATTTGCCGTTGACCTTGGCCTGCGGCAGGTTGGCCGGGTTGATGTTGCCGCCAACGACGGTGGGATTTGGCGAAGACCACAGCTTGGAGTTGTCGTAGTCCTTGGATTCGTCGTAGAGCACTGCATGCCAATGGTAAGCAGCTGGTGTGAGTGGTGTAGGTGATCGCACTGCGCGTACCTTCAGATCCAGATGGCCCCTGGCAGTTGGACTTGGTATCAGAGAACGGAGCCCAGAGACTGCGGTCTGTAAGAATCCCAAGTTAGAAATCCGATGCTGTGGCCGGCCAAAACATTGTTGCGAGGCTCACCATATGCATCGTCATACCAGATGCCGGACTTGGCGGGCGTGGCACCCGCAACCAGGTTCACGACGCCGGGGAACGAGTCGGACGGGGCGGAGGTGAGAGCTCCCGAATACCAGTAGCCCGTCTTCAGCAGCGAGGCGATGGTGCTATCGGGCTTGGCGGCCACCCACTTGGGCAGATCGGACGAGTGCAGGCCGTCAATGCTGAAGAGCGCAACATGCTTGTACTTGCGGTCGTCGCCGTCGTGGTCGTGGTCCTCGGCACTGGCGAGACCGGCGCACAGCAGCACCCAAGCAACGGTGGGGCGTGGGAGGTGCATGACTGGAGTCCCAGGCACTTGGAACAATGAATAAGCTTAAAGTGTGGGTGAGGGCGGGTTGTGTCTGGGGAATGCGAGAGTACGACCTCTTGGCGGGAGCAGCGACCAGGCTTTTTAAGTGCCAAGCATCACCAGCATCCTCTGCATCTCTGCATGGAATCGAGCTACCAGTTCAGCCCCGGAAATGCATGCGTCGAGCCAGGGTGTGGAAGCGAACCATGCTCCTCTCCGTCGGTGACCGTTTTGACCTAAGCGCGGTGCGGGTGCATCCCACGTGGGCCGGAACCGGTTGTCTCAGTGGCCTGCGTCGCGGGGCCTTATCCTAGGTGCCTGGGACGCCGTCATGAACGATGGCTTTCATAATTTCCTAGCCAAGGAACAAAGGCGGCGACGCGAACATTGCAGTGAAAGGTGTCACACGTGGCTGCTGCATGGCTCCTTTTGCAACTTACACCAGACAGTACAAGTCAACTCTGGTCATGGCAGCATTATGACATGGTGTTTAATAACAAGTCTAGCCAAACAGATACAATACATGCAGTGACTCCCATCAACGTCGTGTACACAGTGGTTGCCGATACCTACACCTGATCCATATTTCACATAACGTTGCCCATATCGAAAAAGCCGCCCGACGCGTTCGCCAGCTGCGCAAACAAGCCGACGGGATCCTGGCCTTCCAGCATGGACGTCGCCACGCCGCCTTCCAGCGCCGGGCCCTCCGCAGCAGCAGCGCTCCCCACGGCCATATCCAAACACCCGCCGCCGTGGGCCACATAGTTGAACCCGCCCTGCAGGCCAAAGTCGAGCACATCGTCCTCCGGGCCGGGGACGGTCGAGACGGTCAGCGCAGGGCAAAAGGTGTCGGGCCCGGGGGCATCGGCGGGCCGCGGCACGCGCAGCTCGCTCGTGCTGCCGCCGTACACGCCCATCTGCGCCAGCACCTTGTCCAGCATGCTGGCGTCGTAGCCCGTCCGCTTCATGTCCATCGCCAGCTGGTACGCGTTGGCCCGCACGATCGGGCTGGTGCGCCCGAAGAAGAGCAGCGTTTGCGCGAGGAACTGCATCGCCTCCTCGCACTGCCGGCTGTCGAGGCTGACGGTCAGCAGGCTGCTCTGCTGCTGCTCTCCACCGGCAGAGTCACCACCACCTCCACTCCCTTCTCCCCCCCCTGCTGCACCGACACCTTGTTGCTGCTGCTGCTGCTGCTGCTGCTGCCCAGCCCGAATAAACTCATCCAAAAACACCCCCGCCGCCATCGACGCCGCAAACGACAACAGCGGATTCCGGATCGCCGTCGCCAACCTGTCTCCCGCCGTCCTGAACACCGTCAGAATCGACTGCGCCGCCGGCAACAGCCGCGCGCGGCTGTGCGCAACGTGCTGCGGGTGCGGCGGGCGGCCGTCGCGCGCGGAGCGCGCCATGCGCGCCAGCGCCGTGCGGTGCAGGTGGATCATGGCCATGTTGTTGCACACGTGCACGAGGATCGCGTCCAGACTGCGCGGGTTGCGCGCCAGGTGCAGCCGCACCGGCAGCATGCTGTTAAGCGTGTGAACTGCGGCGTCGATCTCGCGGTGCCGGTGCCAGTAGATGCTTAGTTGGCGGGCTTCGTCTTCTTCTGGGGAGGAGGCGGAGGGGGCTGGGGGAGGGGGTGGGGGGGATGGGGAAGAGGTTGTGGCGGAGGTGGAGGAGGTCGGGGAGGTGGACCGGCTCGGAGAGGTGAGCTGCTGCTGTGCGGAGCTGTGGTCGAGCGCGTGGAGGAGCTCGTTGGCGGCGAGGATACGGATGGCGAAGGGGGCCAGGCGCGCGCCGCGGCCTTGCTCGAGCTCGCGCAGACCGTGGGAGAAGGGGATCGGCGGCTCGCTCGTGCCGGCGGCGTAGGATTCTTCGGTCGAGGGGAGGTGTGTGCGGATGTGCCGTTCGTCGACCAGCGACGGCCAGCCCGTGACGGACGAGAGGTAGCGGTCGGCGATGAAAACGACCCACCATGTCCGCCGCCGCTCCTCGGCTTCGATTCGGTTTCTTGGCGGTGGGAGGCCAGATTGTGGCGCGTCTTGCTCGCTCCCGTCAAACTTGTGCAGCTTGAGGATCTGGGCGATGCGGACGCCACGGCAGAGGCTCGTGGAGGCCCGCGTGAACATGGCGTGGACGTGGCACTCGTAGGACGAGATGAGGCACCAGCACTGGACGTGGGCTACAGTTGTGAAGGTCTCGCCCTGGTCCCTGACCTCGTCGGCTTCCGCATATGCTCGGGCGCGTTGGTAGAAAGCCTCGGAGAGGTGGCGGTAGGTGTCGGATGTCGCGGCAGCCGTGGCCATGACGATGTACTGCAGACACATCGGCGGCCGCATGTGCGGCGGCAGACGTAGGGACGTCGTGTAAGTCGCCTCGTGGAGCATGGGCGCGCCGGGGTGTATGTTTTGGAAGAAGAGTGCCGTCCTGGTCCGGTGTTAGCAGTGTGGTTAGTACCTCGGCCGAGTCCCGGCTGCGCGTCTGGGGGGACGTCATGCGTACAGCTGGTCGATGATGTCGAACGATGGCAGCGACTCAAACAAGCCCAGGCTGATCAGCTCGCCTGTGGCCTGCATGGGCAGCCCAGGCACGCCGTAGCCTAACATCGGGGGCTCCTCGAATGGCTGTAGGTCTTGGTGCAGCGCTGAGGGGTTAAAGCCGGATAGATCAAGGTCCTGGGACTGGAGTAGTGGCTCCGTGTCTGGGGTATTCTTGAGGGAGGAGGCCCTCAAAAGACCCTCGAGCTCCTCTGAAGAGCGGCAAAGATAGCTTGTCAGTCTCGACTTCGGACCAGTCCTCGCTCTCAGGGGACAGACTCTCCAGCAGTACATGGACCTAACATACCTATTCGCTCCTCTAATTCCTTCACCGTCTTGCGTGGGCCAAGGGCCCGCCGCCTGGTCCCGGGATAGGTGCATGGCTCGCTCTGCTTCACACACCGATCACACCGGGGCCGCTTGCGGTCACATCGCAACTTGCGGGTGCGACATTGCACGCACGACAGCTGGCCGATCAACGGGCTCTCCCCCTGCGGTTCCCCCTCGTCGGGTCGCAACGAGGCCTGGGGAGCGTCCATGTTGACGTCTGCCGGTAGGGCTGATTAGGCGGGAAGGACGAGCTCGGCGCCCGAAGCGGATCGGGGTGGATACAACAACAACTCCTGAATAAGGCTGTGCGCGCGGAATGCGAGCGCGTGGGAATCCAAGTGCGAACTGCGAAGGCCGGGGCGCTGACAAAGACAACTCATTAAACGACGCCAAGAGCCAATCGCGCGCCCGACGGCGTCCGAAGCGGGTCGTAGGATTGCTAGTTTATGGGCCGGGGATTTTATCTCCGCACCCGTCTAGGGTACAGGTGAGCTGACCATCACCCCTGCACTGGCCTGACCAAAGCAGGGGTTAAGCGAGAGCGCTAGTGAGTTCACCTGACCAACCCCTCACACGCACTTTTTTAATCTGGTCTGGTCAGCTCAACCTTCCTACTCAATTGACTGCCAACTCCTTTCAAATTGATTCAAAGACACTTCAAATGGATTTCGCTCCTTTGGGGGCAGATATTTGTCCTGAGGAAGTACTTAACTTTCCAGACCTACCTGAGCAAGGTGAATTTGGAACAATTTCACGTGATCTCGCGCAAGAATTGCGCGAGGAAGTGCAGCGTGTGGGCAATGATGTCCCGCAACAACTTTGGCCCACAACACAACCACAACCAGAAGAACAGGTTCGAGATCAATTCGGAATTGATTCGGTATTGATTTGCTGATCCTCCACTAGACAACCCAGACTTGGCAGATCTCGGCTGAACGGTACAACGGGAAAACAAATGAGAGTGTATTAACAGTAGTCAAAGTACTCTTTACTACTGAAATTCCTGAATACCCTGAAAGCCATGAAGATGGTGTCTGCTACGTGGTCCAAGTCTCAGCTACGGAAGAAAAAAGCCTAAAGGAACTGCATGACCAGGTAAGTGATATCAATTGCTTCTGAATCGATTTCGAACTACTTTCTAACTCCTTTATAGATTCAATACTGCAAGAAAAGAACGGTCCCTCCCAAAAAGACCACCTCGGTCTACCTTGATAATGCTGTCTGCTTTCGAACAACATATCAATGTACTGGGGTTCGAGCTTGCGAGTATCTTGACTCTCAAATCAAAGAGCTCCATCATACCTCCATTGATTCCAAGATCTGGGATACAATTGCATCTATTCGGGCTGAGCGGAAGGACCAGGATACGAAAAGTAAAGCAATTGGGTTAGTACTTCCGAATCGATTCTAAATCAATCTTACTTTCTACTAATAATATTTAGATGGGCGTGGGCAGTCATCAACTCTTTTCGAAAACAAAAAGCTTGCAGTACACAAGAGGGCAGCTGTCATTGGGAGGTGTATCAAAACCCTAATGGGGTAGGTTACTTTGAAATGTATTCCGAATTGATTTCTAATCGATTTATAGACCATTTCTGGTGCACCACAGTTCATCGTTCGCTGTATCAACCAAGCCTCTTATCCACGGAATCAGCATTACTGGCAAATTATTCCAGCCAAGTTCATTGCCAATTATTCAACAGTTCTCTCTCTCTTGGATAACCCAGAACAACATCAGCAGGTTGAATCATGTTATACAGTTGATACAACTACCCGAAAAAGGCTGATGTGCGGTAAGTATTTTATAGTCGATTCCAAATTGTTTCCAAACTAATTCTATAATAGATCATGTCCATCCACAAGGGGCCGGCCAAATGAGACCGCTACCCTGCTCTGTCAAGTGGAATATTTATATTCCATTCGATCCAATTCGAGTACCTTACTTACTTCTTACCTCTCATGGTACCCATCAACACCCACCACCTCCACCACGGAAGACCCCAAAGGCTATTGTGGATGGTATTCTTGAAGTGTTGAAGAAGATCAACGATCCGGATCTTACAACTGGTAAGGAGTGATTCTAAATCGATTCCAATTCTATTCCAAAACACTTCACTAATAATCTATAGTGGGCTTACTTCGTAGCCCTATAATTCAAGAGTTTTGTCGAGCCTTCAACAAGAGGACCTTGGCTGAGGTTCATACCAGCCTGGTTAACCGAGATAGAATTTCATTGATTCTACAAAAACATCGGTCAATCCATTACCCACTTGGGTCCTCTCGTCTTGCTGCTGCCTATGAATGGCAGTTACGTCATAGAGGCCAAGCAGACCGAGTAAGTAATTCAGAGTCCATTCCAAATCAATTCTGGATTATTTCACTTATCATTCTAAAGTACATCCAACACTTCTTTGACGACGGTCAGAACTTTGTCATTATCTGCTTTTCGCAACAACAAGCCAGTCTCTTTTCCAACCAATCATTCAAGTCATTTGAACTTGATATGAACTACAAACATCTTGGTGAAGCTGATGAGCGTGAGGTTATTTGGGGATTTTACTCTCATCAGACGCAACGAGGTACGGATGCATAATCGATTTCTAATTGCTTCAGAACTAATTCTCTAATAATAGCAACCCCCCTGGTCCGGATCCTGGCCAACACCGACAGCCCTGATATGTATTGCTATACATTCAAGGTTACGTTTAAGATATTAAGGGATGAATACAGCTATGCTGTACAGTGGAGTCATCTCCATGGTGCTGGCTTGCTGGGTATTACTATTGACCAGGACTATAAGGCCTTGCTTGGTAATTATTTCCTAAACCTAGTCGGAATCGATTGCTAATCGATTTGGAAGGCTTCACTGCGTACCTTAGGGAGGAAGCTGACCTCTACCACCGAGACTGGTTATGGCATGCCGTTCGGTCTGTTCGGCTCTGCCATGTCCACTTTCAACGAGGGGTTACTGAGCTTACAGGTGGTGAGCTTGGTGCTAGAGGGCCAGACTCTCTATTTGAGAGGATGATGCAGTTACTTCAATGTGGCTCGAAGGAGGATTACCAGGCGCTGTGTCTTGCTATCGCTCGTAAGTGATTTCGAATCGATTCTCAAAAGATTCCCAACTGACTCTGTATTTAGGGGACGGAAACCCGTCCATTCAAAACTGGGCTCGTCATAAACAGGCTCCAGCTATAATGTCTGGGCTTTGTAGAGGCTGTACAGAGATGCCAGTTATTGACTGGGACCAGATGGCTAGCCATACGAATACGATCGAAGTCCTGCACCAAGCTAGCTATACTTGGAGTGGTAGATATACCAACCTTCTAGCATGCATTCGGAGGTGATTCCAAATCGATTCCGATTCACTTACTTTCAAGTACTAATACCTTATAGCAATCAAACCCTCGATCAGAGCCAGATGGCTGAAGCGGGTGTAATTACTCAACATGGGCTGGCAGTCGGATATCATGCACGGAATATCACTGCGCGATATGAGTTGTCTTTTGCCCGAGACAGTAAGTGATTCGCTATCGATCCGGAATCGATCTAATCAATATACAGAACTCAAGCGAAAACGTCAAGCCGAACAGCGACAGCTTAGCAGTGGAATACCGTCACCACAACTACCCCCTGGTAGTCAGCCACGGCCTTCACCTTCTTTATCGATTAGTGATGTTGATGAGCTTTCCGACTATTCTTCCTCTGGTGTCTCTGTGGCGTCAAGGCGGTAAGATCAATCCCAAATCGATTTAGAAGCGATCTATCAATACTAATCTTTATTAATACTAGTCGTCGTCGCCAGCCCAGAGCTAATAATCAAGGGCTTCGAAGAGCCTCTTCAATGGCTAACCTTATAAGCCAAGCCAGTTCAAACCTCTTATCATCTGGTCCACCAAGCCAACTACTACCATTAGATTCAGTTTCAGCGATTCCAGGGGTATCTGAAGGCCACTCCTTAGAGGCCCTCCAAACAATTGAACGGATAACGCAGGCACGGGTTCGGCAGTTGGAACTTGAACTTCAGTTACGGGCTCAGAGAAACCCATAAGCGATTTCCTATTGTATATAATAGACTTGTATCGATTTGGAACTAATTGGGAATTGATTCTTTTGACCTGCAT
>JAMAKO010000185.1:0-10872 GCA_023628555.1 Chaetomiaceae sp. R4402
GGGGCTGATCTTCGATAGGGTGGCTTCGATATCCCTTGTAGTAACCTTTTCCTCTATACTAAACCTAGGATCCCACTATTCTTATAGGTCTAGGTCCTATATATCCGTGAGGTTGGCTTCTAGGCTAGGGAAGAACCTCCCTGCCAAGGCCCTGGCCTTGTCCTGGTAGGTAGAAAGGTCTGGCCCCCCTAGTAGGCCTGTAAAGGTCGGTAGTTTCGGGGGTTCTAGGGGGTTGAAGCTCTTGCAACGAGCCTATCGTTCGAGGCTCCATAGTAGCTCTAGGTAGTAGGTAGCCTTCTATAGCGTAGCCCGCCAAACCTTTGTTTTTTCCCTATTGATAGTGGCTATCAATGCCCGTAGGCTTTAGCCTAGTTTCTCCCTGCTATACCCCGATTGGGCTACCCTGCACTCCCTTTCGGCCCGCCTAGCCTCTTCCTAGGCTTCCTTAACTTCCTCTAACCACTACGGGGACCCTATACCCCTATTTGCCTTTTTCTAGGGGGTGGCGGCCTCTACTACCCTCTATAGCTCTTCGATTAGTTAGTCGAAGGCCTTTTCTAAGCCTGCTATCTCCTTAACCCAGGCTTTAAGGCCCTATAGCCCAGGGTCCCCTAGCCCTATCCTTAGTGGGATATAGGCCGCTTCAGCCTCCACACGGCTCTCCTTTATCATCTTCCAGTTCTAGCCCTAGGGCTGGGGTAGTGGTATAGGGGGTCCACTAGTATAGACCTCGAGGACTTGTAGGTAGTGATCTGACTTCCCCCTGAATTCCAGGCCGTAGTAGGCCGTTGGGAGGCCTATAGTTGCCCAAAAGTGGTCGATGGTCGACGTACGGCCCTGCTAGCTCCCCTAGGGGGCCCTTGTTATAGTGCCGGCTAGGGTTCGGAGGTCGAGGTCCCACTGCACCGCTAGCTCTAACAGGGCCTCTGCCTTCCTATCGTAACGGCCGTACTGATCCCACTGTGGGTGGTGGAGGTTGAAGTCCCCGGCTAGCACTGCCGGGTAGGCTGGAGCCTGTCGAGCTAGGAGGCCCTGTAATAGGGCCCTATCGTCTAGGGGGTTATAGATAGACTAGAGCTCTAGCCCACTATTCCCTAGCTCTAGGAACTAGACCCTATAGTGGTCCCTTGTAGCCTCGTATTCCCACTGCCCTATTTCGAATCTTCGGTTGACGTAAATAGCCGCCCGGCCCTCAAGGGAGTGGATTAGGTGGTATTTCGAGCCCCTAGGGCAGTAGGTAGACTTGGTATGCCGGTTAATCCACGGTTCCTGAATGGCTAGAAGGTCGTATTGAGCCTCCTCTAGCAGGGTTTCAAGTGCCTGCTTGTTGCCTTCGATATTCCAAAGTAGGATCCTAATTTTCATTGCCTTCCATAGTTGTATGTGACGAATCTCGGGCCCCTAGGGTTCTGAAAGGGACTCCTGGAAGTATACTCTGGGTCGAGCCTAAGGTTCGGTNCCTCCTCTAGCAGGGTTTCAAGTGCCTGCTTGTTGCCTTCGATATTCCAAAGTAGGATCCTAATTTTCATTGCCTTCCATAGTTGTATCCTCGGGTTGGGCTAGCTGGGTAGGCTGGGTAGGCTAGGTAGGCTGGGTAGGCTAGGCCGGCTAGGTAGGCTAGGTAGGCTGGGTAGGCTAGGTAGGATGGGCAGGCTGGGTAGGCTGGCTAGCCCCGAATATAGAGCCCCCTAGGCCTAGGCTGATCCTGCTCTAGGAGGGGTCCCTTCTAGCCACTGAAATCAGTGTAGGCCGGCCCCTTATAAGCCTTAGCCTTTTTGTCCCTACCCTCTGAAATCCTTCTTCGTCCTCTTGTAGTTAGGGGCGTTCGAAGGTAAATATAGGCCTAGTCTAGTCGGCTGCCGGGGCTGTAGAAGCCACTATAGGCTCTAGTTCGAATGTTCTTAGCCGGTATTGGTAGGCCTCTCTAGCACCCTCCTTAGCCCTAATTCGCCCTGGGCACTCCTTGGCCCACGCCGCGTGGCCCCCACCGCAACAGGGGCACTTATATAGCACCTAGCCTCTCTGGGTAGGGCAGAGAGCCTCCCTAGCTCTCCCGCCCTCCCCGTAGGCCCTAGTCCCACACCCCCCACACAGGGCCTCCTTCTAGCAGTACCGCTATATATAGCCCCATTTCCAGCACTTGAAGCACTATCTTAGCTCTAGGGTAGCCTAGTAGGGCTCGCAGTCGAGTAGCTAGGCCCTCCAAATAACGCCTTGTTCGCAAGCCTTCCAGGCCTCTTCCTAGCTTTCGAGGGTAACTAGTATAGTAGCTCTAGTAAACCCTAGGTTGATATCACGATTTGACCCAACGAGGGGCCTGGTGGGGCACCCCTGGGAACGCCCACAGCCAATCATTACGCACAGCCGCGCTAGGGGCGCCGGCTAGGGGTATAACCGCTCACCCGCTCACTAGAGTAAGCGAGTGAGCGCGATCACCACCGCTTACGAGTAAGCAAAGGTGAGCGATAGAAGGAAGCATATATTTAAGACCACGATCTCTATACCTATAAGCACACTATAGCTTCTTTAATAAGCAATACAATTAGTTTGCTAGACCTACTATTAAGATAAAACCTTTATTGTAAACCCTTTAGCTTTACTAAACCTTAGGCTTAACCTAGAATATACTTCTAGGAGTCCCTTTTAGAACCCTAGGGGCCCGAGATTCGTTATACATTGCTTATTCCTTTTAGTTCTATTATAGACTCGAACTAGAAGTATTTGCTATAGCACCTTCTACGCCTACTGCATCCTACATTGGGGCCTAGGCAGCAGCCTCCCCTATACCTTCCATTGTAGGGGGACAGGCAGGCGTATCTAGTATAGCCTAGCTTGGACAAATCATCTAGCAGCTCCAGGCCTACATCCATTAGCTAGAGCAGGATACCAGCGCTAGTCAGCAGCTTATTAATAGGCTGAGCGCTAGGCGCGATAGGGGAAAGGCCAAGATCGAGGCGCCCGCGAAGTATAGAAGCGACAAGGACGGCCTCTCTAGGTTTCTCGCCCAGATAAGGGCTTACATTCGCTACTACCCCACTTAGTTTGAGAGCGAGGAGTCCAAGGTGTTTTATACCTCTTCGCGCCTTAAGGGGCAGGCACTTAAGTAGTTCGAGCCCGCGCTCGAGGACTATTTGAACAAGGCCCCGGACAATAGAGATACATTTACCAATAGGGTCTTCCAGGACTATATATCCTTCGAAATAGAGATCCGTAAGGTATTTAGTAACCTGGATAGCAAACAATATATATAGGAGTATCTCTTTAGGTTAAAGTAGATGAAGTTAGCTATAGCCTACGCTATATAGTTCCAATAGTACTCGCTACGTATCGAAATCAACGATAAGGGCCTAATACTATTGTTCTACCTTAGCCTTAAGGAGAACGTTAAGGATAAGCTATCCAAGATTTACCTATAGCCTAAGGACATTGATATATATATCGCGATAGCTATCCAGATCGACAACCAACTATATATACACTAGCAAGAGAAGTGTAGTACAACCTATACACAGGTCTTAGGTTCGGCCCGCGCTAACTTAGGATACAAACGCCAGTACTATAGTATATAGTATGGTATACACTCTAGACTAATAGATGTTAGTATAGTCTAGCAGGACTAGAAGAAAAGGGACCTAAGCAAGGTTACCTGCTTTAGCTATAGCAAGATAGGCTACTACTAATAGGACTATAAGAACCTAAAGAAAGACTAGAAGCTAGTCTCTAGACACGAGACTACTACTATTACTAAAAATATCTCTATAAAGAATATTAACGTGGTAACCTATACCCCAATTAATATAGAAAACGACTTTAAGTATACGCTCGAATTTAACCTCAATTATATTATAGAGCAAGCCAACGCTATACTAGAAGGCGGTATACTAGATACTAATAATTCTAAAAACAAGGATAATACTTAACTATTTAGACTAGAGGATATAGTCCTATTAATAGAAGAAACTAAGGACATTGCTATACGAGCTATATAGGACGCTATAGTAGTAGCGACCTAGCGTATAGTAAGCTAGGGGCTATCTAACTACCCCTTAGCAACCCGAGCCTTAGCAAAGGTCTAAGAAGCCATTGCAAAGCTCGAAACTAAGGCAACAACTAGCAAGATACTAGACCCCTATATAGGGCTACGAGCCCTTGTATAAGCCCAAGAAGCCGTTATAAGCCTAGGCAAAGATTAGAGACTCACATATACCCAGGACACTAATAGAAAATAGAGGATACATACTAGTAAGAACGATCCTATTAGACCTAATATAGAGTACCTCTAGAAGGAAATAGAGTACTTTAGAGAACTTATAGAGGAACGCTATATAACGATCCTCAAACTCTTATATAAAAAATAGAAGTTTGGGTAGCACTTTAATAGACTAAAGGAAGAAAAGGACTTGCTTAAGAAGGAGCTTTAAGAACTTTAATAGGATATTAGTCAACTTAAGACTAAGCTTAAGGACCTAGATAAACGGGAGATCCCTTAAGACAGACTATTAGAGGACCCTAATACAATGTATATTAGGGTAGGCCAAAACAAAAAAGAACGAGACTCTAAGATAGAGTACTAAGACTACATCTAAGGTCTTGCAGGATAGACGGCTTATACCTAGAAGGAATACTAGGCACGCCAACTATATATAGTCTACAGCCTCAATACTAAACAAGTTGGAGTATAAGGACTTGGGATACCTTACCTCTATAAAGACAGCAACAACGCGAAATTACACCTAGTATAGATAGACTATATCAATATCCTATAGTTCTAGTACTTTACGCACTACTATAGGTATTACTTCTATACGAAGATCGAAGCCGACTTCTAGCTAGTATAGCAAAAGGGGGTAGATAGGAAAGTCCCGGCCTAGATATAGACGTAGGATGTAGGATCCACGATCGACGCGCTACTATAGAAAGGCAAAACGTTGAGCAACAACTGCCTTTAATTTACACCCCAATACATATAGCCGTAAGGATATATAGGGAAGGAAGTTACCTACCCCTTGGAAGACTGTATCCTCTATATATATATAAAACTCCAATAGGTATATAGAGGAGGCATAGGAGCAACCTAGATTCAAACGCCTAGAACTATAACCCTCGCTAGACTAACCAAGCAGGAGTTAAGAAACAACAACGGGCCCTCCACTAGGCCTACACACTACTAAGACTCGCTATAGTGCAGGCCAGCAAGTGCAGGAAGAGCTTAGCTAGGCGGAAGGCCTACAATGAACTCCTAATTAGCATAAAGGACGTTACAACTATAATAAGGCAAGGGAGCGATAGAAGGCTCTATATTGCTACTAAATAGAAAGGAAATAAAGTAATAATATTAGTAGACGGAGCATTCTAAAGTACACTCGTTATACCTAACATTGTTAACCAACACTAGATGCCCTAGAAAGATAAAGATAAACCTAGCATTGTTAGGGGACTATTCGGCAAGAGGTTAGTTCTTAAGGAAACTAAGCCCCTAGATATTACAATTGCTAGAAAAACAATAAAGGTCGTCTTCGATATTATAGATACAAACAATAAGTATAATATAATACTAGGAGATGCTTAGTATAAAGACTATAACCTAGATATCTATTGGAAGGGAGGTAGCCACCTATAACCTTATAAAGAGGAGCATCTAACTAACGAGATAAACGTAGACGAAGGATTATAGCGAGATAGCCCACTACAATAAGTGGCCTCTAAGGATCTACCGCATAAGACGGATAGCAACAAGTAGCGCACCACAGACTTAGGAAGAGGCAGCAGTTAACGATATAAAAACCAACGAGCACCAAATAATAGGAAGGTTACTATAATCTCGATCGATAGGCAAGGAAAACCCAAAATCCTAGAATAGGTCACCTAGAAAGAAGCAGCTAGCATTATAACTAACGATAAATTCGCGTACTACGCAAGTATAGAACAACCTAACAATATAAAAGGATAGATCCTAGATAACTACTAGGGATACCTAGCATTTAAAGCGAAATACCTTACTAGACTACCCTAGTATAGTCTATAGGACTATAAAATCAAGCTTAAAGAAGGAGCCTAGTTAAAGTTCTTTAAGGTATACTACACTAATAATTTGCAGAACAAGGAACTAAAGAAATACCTTAAGGAAAACCTTTAAATTAGATATATTAGACTATTGCAATTACCTATAGGATACCTAATACTATTCGTGCTTAAGAAAGATAGTAAGCTCCAATTGTATATAGACTATCGATAGTTAAACGATTAGATAGTAAAGAACCGCTATCCACTACCTTTAATTTCGCGACTTAGGGATTAGCTATATAGCGTATAATACTTTACTCGTCTAGATCTTCCAATCGCTTACACCTATATACGCATCAAGGAGGGAGACAAATGGAAGATAGCTTTTCGTACACTATATAGCTACTATAAATACCTAGTTATGCCCTTTAGGCTCACCAACGCACTAGTAACCTTCTAGGCTACAGTTAATCACGCTATCTAACCGTTCCTTAACAGATTTACAATCTACTACCTTAACGACATCCTTATTTTCTTGAAAACAATAGAAGAGTACTGGCAGTATATAAAAGCTATACTCAACGCGCTATATATATAGAAGCTCTCGGTTAATAAGGATAAGAGCGAGTTCTACGTCTAGAAAACGGTCTTCCTCGGCTACGAAATATCGCTAGGAACGATTAGAATAGAACTAGCAAAAATCGAGGTAGTTAGGAACTAGCCTACACTAATAAATACTATAGAAGTCTGCGGATTTACGGGATTCGTCAACTTCTACTAGATATTTATTAAAGGATTTAGCAATATCGTAAGACTGCTATACGACTTGACGAAGAAAGATATAGAATTCTAGTAGAAGGAAGAGGAGTAAGAAGCATTCTAATAGATTAAGGACCTTGTAATCGACGATCCAGTGCTATAGCTCCCTAATCTAGAAAAAGAATATAAGGTAGAAACCAACGTATTGGACTATATATATAGAGAAGTACTCGGATAGAGGGACGAGAATAGGAAACTCTATCCTATTGCATTCTTCTTAAAGAAGTTTATAAAGGAATAGCTTAGATACCCAATCTACAATAAGGAGTTGCTCGCCATCGTTATAGTATTCGAGGAATAGGCACCCTACTTTAGCAGTATAAACTATAAAGTTAAGGTCTAGACTAACTACAAGAACCTTTAGTATTTTACAATAATAAAGAAACTAAATGGGCGACTAACGCGCTAGTATAAATACCTTGTATCGTTCTAGTTTAAAATCCAGCACATTAAAGGCACCGAGAACGCTAGAGCAGACGCGCTTAGCTGGAGGCCTAACTACTTCGAGAAGTTCGAAAACGTCTCGCTACTATTATTCTAGGAATAGGAAGACAGCATGCTAAAGCACCCTCAATAGCACAAGTGTAGCGCGATCTTTAAGGAATAACGTTCGTTAGACAAGTACTATATATATATTAACTACACCTTAACAAATATAAAGTGGCTTAACGAGCTATAGGACAAGGGAGTTTATAAGATCTATAAACGCCTTTAGTATAAGGGGAAAGCCTATATCTAGGAATATAGATAAGAGGAACTTATTAAGGAAATCTATAGATCGAAACTCTCTAGATATCTAGGGATCGCTAAAACGATTGCTAGGATACGCTAGCACTATAACTTCCTAGGACTAAGAGGGAAGGTTAAGAAAGTAGTGAAAGAATGCAACCTCTATAACCGAAGCAAGTTAGCACGCTACAAGCTATATAGACTTCTATAGCCTCTACTAGTTGCAAAGGCACTATAGAGCTTAGTAACAATAGACTTTATCACTAAGCTGCTAACCTCCAAGGACCCCATAATAGGAATCGAATATAATGGGATCCTTACGGTTGTTAAAAGGTTAACCAAATAGGCATACTTCATTCCCTATATAGAAACCTAGATAGCAGAACAACTCGCAGACGTAGTCTTTAGGCATATCGCTTTGGTGTATAGATAGCTAGAAGAATAGATTACAGATCGAGATACTAAGTTCGCCTCTAAGTTCTAGTAGGCACTTATAATATGCCTAGGAATAAAGAGCAAACTGTCCACTATATACTACCTATAGATAGATAGATAAACGGAACGACTTAACTAAATCGTCGAGCAATACTTATAGTTGTACGTCAACTTCTAGCAGGATAACTAGGTTACGCTACTACTATTGGTATAGCTCGTGTACAATACAACGCTAATAGAAACTACGAAAGTCACGCTATTCTTTATAAACTTTAGATATAAAGCGGACCTACACTAAGGATTAGACGTCAAGGTCCTACGGGTAGTAGTTAAAGCTAAATAGATATATATACTATATTAGATGCTTAAGTAGGAACTTAAGTTTATACGAATATAAATAAAGAAGTTCTATAACTAGAAAAGGCTCGAAGGTCCTTGCCTAAAGGGGGAGGGATATAGTCTACCTTATTTTATATAACCTCTAAACAAAACGACTAAGTAGGAAGCTTAACTTTTGTAAAATCGGACTATTTAAGATCGATAAGAAGATTTCGGACAACAACTATTGACTTGCGATCCTAGCAACAATGCGAATCAGAACCAACGTTTTTTATATCTCGCTTCTAGAACCAGCATCCAAGAAAGTACGACTAGACATTATAGTCGAGGTAGAAGATAAAGAAGAGGAATAGGACATTAAAGAAATCCTCGATTTATATATTAATAATAATGGATAGTTAGACTACCTAGTTAAATAGCTAGACTTTAGTCTAGAAGACAACTCTTAGAAACTAGCTATAAACCTCTATTACCTTAAGAAACTCTAGGACTTCTACTAATAGAATCCTAACTAACTATAGGTATTAGCGCTAATAAAGAAGGCCTAGGCTTAGCGGAAGTAGAACTAGAGAAGGAAGGGTTAGTATAAGAAAAAAAAAAAAAAAGGGGGAGCTATATCTAGCTTTATTATATCTCTAGCTAAAGGTATAATAAACCTAGATATAGCCCCTAGCAACCTAGGTAGAGATCAAACCTATAACCTCTTATTCTAAGGAATAAACGTACTACTACTATGCTACTAGATCTCGCTAGGAACTAAGATAGGAGGAACTTATCTAAGTACCTCCGCGAGCTAGGAATTAGGGAGAGAATTGGCACTGCCCGAACTATATAGTACTACCCCAATCGCCTCCTAGTCTACTACACCTTGGGCGCTAAGGGACTGCACCTGTCCAACTAGGCGTTGCTCGTCTAATATTGGGACTACTCTATCCTCCTTATCTAGGGCCTCTATACCCTAATAGAGCAATGCCGTACCTCGCTTATTAGCACGTTGCCGCTAGCGTTGGATATAGTTTAGACGGGATAATAATATAGTAAGCTAGTCTTTAATCTTAGCAATTTCGAAGTCCATTCGTTTTTGCTCTACTATATTTTTCGTTACTACTATATTATTAGCAACTATATAGCCAACGGGGAATGGCTACAATGTACTCTGCATCGCTATACTCGAACTATTGTAGGACCGCTCTAACCTTACGTATTATAAGTAGCAGGACGAGCCCTCGGCTACAACGCATTTAGAATGCGGTGTAGCCTCGAAACAACGGGTATAAGGCATCTCGACTTTAGTACCTACAGCATTAATCTCGTTGGTAAGGGCATGACGTTCAGCCGTCGAGTTACAGGCGTAACTCGTTTTCTTTATACGACTAGATATATTATTAGTCTTGCTACTAGACGGTATACGACGAAGGAAAGGCATTACAAACTACAGGACGGGGTGTTAGCGCTATTTGAACCTTACTACGTCTTTCGAGGATAAAAGACGTTGGAGAGGGGGCATCGTGTTATAATTTAACCCAACGAGGGGCCTGGTGGGGCACCCCCGGGAACGCCTACAGCCAATCATTATATATAGCCGCGCTAGGGGCGCCGGCCAGGGGCATAACCGCTTACCCGCTTACTAGAGTAAGCGAGTAAGCGCGATCACCACTGCTTATGAGTGAGCAAAGGTAAGCGATAGGAGGAAGCATATATTTAAGACTACGATCTCTACGCCTATAAGCATACTGTAGCTTCCTTAGTAAGCAATACAATTAGTTTGCTAGACCTACTATTGAGACAAAACCTTTGTTGTAAACCCTTTAGCTTCACCGAACCTTAGGCTTGACCTAGAGTATACTTCTAGGAGTCCCTTTTAGAACTCTAGGGGCCCGAGATTCGTCATAGTTGACTGGAAGCCGGAATTTAACCCGATTGACGGTTTGGAGGCCTATTTCGGTACCGAAGGCCTCCTCTATAGCCCCCTGCAGGTTAGCCTTTCTTAGGCCCTTTATAAGGACCGCATAGGTCCTACAGGCCTCCTTAGCCTAATCACTAAAGGCCCGCTATATCCACTAGTTGTTTTGCGTATACCACTCTTTAGTAGTTGGGTCATTGAAAGTAACTACTATATCTCTACTTAGTAGCTTCCGGGCTGTAATAGCCCCCTTTCTAGCCGAGGCTTGATTGATTGCTTAGATAATTTCGGCTGGGGTTCGCTTGGCTAGTTCGGCTAGTATATTGGCTCCCCGGACTAGGATCTCCCGGTTGATTCGTTAGGGGATAGTTTTCGTTGGCTAGCTTAACTGGGCTTGGCCAAGGCCTATAGCGGTCCCTACGGCCACTGCAGCCTAGGACTAGCCCTAGGCCGGTGCCCGGTTAGGGCCTACAGCGGCTTGAACAGCCTCTATAACCGCCTTCTATAGGTGGGCTACCGTGAGCACCTCGGGGCCTCTTGTCGGCTGGTTTTTCCGCTCTAGGGCTATAAACAGGCCCTGTAATTCCTTCGCGATGCCCCTCGCTATGCCCTGCTGTTTGGTAGGCACTAGGGCTACTAGGCCG
>JAMAKO010000198.1:0-11237 GCA_023628555.1 Chaetomiaceae sp. R4402
ACGGTACGGTTTCCTTTGTATATAGCAGTGGAAGGACCGGCGCGCCTACGGGCATATCGGTGTAGGAAATAATAATATATATCTAGCTTGGCCAAGTATCTCTAAGGCTATTAATTGGGCCTAGCTCGTTACATTCCCCCCTCCTCTATCTGGTTAGAGGGAGATATTTCTATATATAGCTTTAAATTAGTCTAAAGCTATAGTTTCAAGGAAAGCCTCGAGTAGCTTCTAGATAGGCTTTATTTATCTAGACTATTTAATTAGGAGGAGGAAAAAAACTTTCCTCGAAAAACCGCACCCCCTCCTAAGGGGCGACCCCTTTGCTAAAACCCACAAAACTACCTGTGATCGAAAGCTCTCGAAAAGCCCTATCTAACCACCCTAGCTACAACTACGCACGGCTAGCCGCGCGGCCGCTATGGGTGTATACGAAGGATAGGGCCGCCGAGGGACTAACCAGCAGACTTTTCCTGTGCCAAGCCTAGCGCTAAGCCTAGCGCCAAGCCTAACGCCAAGCTAGAGCCAGCTACACAAGCTACACGAGCCGCCCCCTAGGGCTAAGCGACCCCTAACAACCCCTTAAAATAGAAGCGATGGAGGGCAATATAGGGACCCCCCCTACCTACAATCAGCTACCTATATACCTACCTAAGCTAGCCAATAGACCTGGAGCGAACCTATAGCCTTATACGAAGGTATTTAGGGGCCTCCTCGATAGCCTAGTAGCCCTAGTGCCCACTAAATAAAAGGGGATAGCGAGAGGCCTTGTAAAAGAATTATAGGGCCTATTTATAGCCCTAGAGTGGAAAACCTAGCTAATAGAAAACCTAGAGATGCTGATAGTAACCTACCTATAGAAGGTAGTTATAGAGGCTATTCAAGCTACTATAGGCCCTAGCTAGACACTAGCCTAGGGCTAGTCCTAGACTATAGTAGCTATAAGGGCTACTATTAACCCTAGGCAAGCCTAGCTAAGGTATCTATTAAAAACTATTTTATAATAGATTAACTAAGAGATTCTAGTCTAGAGAGCTAATATACTAGCTAAACTAGCTAAGCGAACTCTAGCTAAAATTATCTAAGCAATCAACTAAGCTTCGGCTAGAAAGGGAGCTATTATAGTCTAGAAGCTACTAAGTAGAGATATAGTAGTTACTTTTAGTAATCTAACTACTAAAGGGTAGTATATGCAAAATAACTAGTAGATCTAGCAGGCCTTTAGAGATTAGGCTAAGAAAGCTTATAGGACCTATATAGTCCTTTTAAAGGGCTTAAGGAAGGCTGACCTATAAGGGGCTATAGAGGAAGCCTTTAGCACTAAAATTGGCTTCTAAACTATTAATAAAGTTAAATTCTAGCTCCCAACTAACCTAGGGTTTACTAGGGCTACTATACTAGTTATACTAGAAAGCTAAGAAGAGGCTTGAAAAGCCTATAAATAGAGTATTATCTAGAAGGCCTAGCTACTTAACTACAAACCCTACTAGGCTGCCCTCGAGCTAAAATAGTACTTTAGGTGCTAGAAGTGGAGCTATATATCGCGGTACTGCTAGAAGGAGGCCCTATATAGGAGGTGTGGCACTAGGGCCTATAGGGAGAGTAGGAGGGCTAGGGAGGCCCTCTGCCCTACCTAAGAGGGCTAGGTGCCCTATAAGTGCCCCTGCTGCGGGGGGGCCTACGCAGCCTAGGCTAGAGAGTGCCCAGGGCGGATTAGGGCTAAGGAGGGCACTAGAGAGGCCTATCAATACTGTAATGGGCTGGGCCCTGTTAACGGCCTCGGAGACACTCGGCCAAGCCGGACACACAGACGCAGATATAGCCGTCCAATCTTGGCAAGCCGACGTCATACTAAACGCATTCTGACTCTGAATAAAGGTTATTGCTCTAACTATATAGAGAATACTATAGAGGAACTATCCTTCTCTTTCTTTTCCTTCTTTTCTTTAAGTTTAGTATACTTATAGAGTCGTTACTAGCTAGTTGTAATATACTTATTAGGACTATTATATTATATTAAACTTCCTTTCTCTATTGTTAATTTATAAGGAAGCATTTAGCTCTATCTAACTAGATAGAGATTATTACTCTTATTACTATCCTTAGGCTAGTAAAGCTTCTTTTAGATTCTATAAAAGTGCTAGTCACTAACCTAGCTAAGTAAAGGGCAGTCTTTATAACTACTATTAGTTTCTATAAAAGCACTAATCTTTAAGCTAGTTAAGTAAAGAGCGAACTTCCTATAAGGAGGTTACTATAAAATCCTATATTTCTAACTATAATACTATAAAGTAATGATCTTAAGTTAAAGGGAGCTAAGTAGCTAGGTATAATAGAGATATACTAGGACTATAAAATACTAGTAACTATAGCTAATTAAGTAAAGTATATTGCCTTTTAATAAGCAACGTTAATATATAAGCTTATCCCTCTAGTAAAATAAAGCTAGCTATAAATATAGTAGCATCTTAGAATATATAAGCCTATTCCTCTAGTTAGATAAAGCTAGCTATAAATATAATAGTAATTTAGAAGAATCTCTATTATAAATACTAATATTAATATAAGCCCTTTAAGTAAGGTATAGTAGCTCTAGTAGATAATAGTCTAAATAATAGACTAAGTTAATAATATATAGGCTAAATAGACTAAAGAAAGGGAAGTAACCTATTAATAGATTAAAGTATTATAGAGAAATCTCGCTACTCTATAAAAGAATAAGTCTACTTTAACTATAACCCTATTAACTAGAGAGATAACTAAAGGACTTAATACTCTTCCCTCTATCTAGATAAAGAAAAAAGCTATTTTACTAGATCTATTATAGTTTAATAGTAATAGAAAGAAATTCCTTTTCTAGTATTTAGAGATAGAATATAAGCTTTAGATAGATAGTCTAGCTATTAGTATTAATAAAGACTAGTTTACCTATATCTTCTTTTAATTAGAGAAGGGAGCTTGCTCTATAGCTACTATATTTATATAATATAGAGGAACTACTATAGTATATAGCCTTATCGAGTTCCATATATATTTAAAGTTTTATTATAGTAACCCTAACTAGAAATAGAGTGCTTTAGATAAACTAATATAACTCTACTAAGGAGATTAAAAGAGCTTTATAGCCTTCCTCTCTAAGTTTAAAAAGGAGCTGGCTAATAGTAGTAGTACCCTTTAGCTAAACGAAGTCTAGATTAATTATCTAGAGCAATGCTTAAATAGGGATATAACGGACCTTTAACTTAGCTAGAGAGAAATGCCTTTAGGGTACTTTAATTATATTTAAAATCTCTAGTAGTTAGGCATTAATCTTAACTAGAAGTCTTATAAAAGAATAGAAATCTATAAATTAGCTCTCTAGTACCCTATTTAGATAGAGGCTTTATAGCGCTTAGCTTAGAAGGAAACCTATTAGCGTCCTACCTAAAGAGAGATAGTTTATAGAGCAAGGACTTCTCCTTTCTCTACTAATATAATAAACTAGAAACCTATAAAGGTTAATAGAGCTATCTAAAAGTAAAATAAAAGGCTAGCTAGTAAAAGGGCTAGATAGGTTAGTAAAGACGAGATTTAAAGATACTAGAAGGAAGGACTTTACATTAAATATAGAAAGAAGGGATATTAGAGTAATAGATATCCTTTTCTTCTAGCTTAATACTCTAATACTAAGGCCTAAGCTAGAAATTTATACTCTAAGTTATCCATAATTAAAGATATAATAGAGTTGGATTTAGATATATCTAACTAGATAGAGAGTAATGCTAAGGAGTTAAAAGAGTAACTTCTAGTAGAAGTTATTAATAGAAGTATATAGAGGTAAAAAGGGTATAGAAGAAAGCTAAGAAGACTATAGATAAGGAATCTATATATATTAATTTTAATATTAATAGATTAAACTATATTAAAGCCTTTATTAATTCTAGATACTTAAGCTATAGAATAATTAGTAATAACCTTATTTACTATTTTTACCTTTAATATTTTAATATTACTCTTTAAGATTTTAAATATATTACTAGTATTCTAGAAGAAAAGGTAAAGTATATATTATTATTATTTTATTATTATTTCCTACACCGATATGCCCGTAGGCGCGCCGGTCCTTCCACTGCTATATACAAAGGAAACCGTACCGTATAGGCCGGATGAAAACCTCTGTCCACCACTTCGTAGCCACTGCCTATGAATCCTTCCTACTACAAAAGAACGGAGGCCCTTTGCCAGCCTCCGAGCCGCTAGCCCACTATAGCATCTAGCTCTAGCCGTCTAGCCAGGCTGTATTCTAGTAGCCGGCCAGTGTCCATCAGCCAGCCAAGGACCCTCCGAACAAGCCTAGTGCTTCGGGCACCTACCCCCCGTAATACGGTCTGTAGGTCCCTATGTGATCGTATCTCTTGCCGCTGCCAGGGCCTCTGTTTCGGTGGGTTGGGGCACCACACTACTAGATGCTCCACTGTCTCTCTCCCCTCCTATGACGAATCTCGGGCCCCTAGGGTTCTGAAAGGGACTCCTGGAAGTATACTCTAGGTCGAGCCTAAGGTTCGGTGAAGCCAAAGGGTTTACAACAAAGGTTTTATCTCAATAGTAGGTCTAGCGAACTAATTGTATTGCTTACTAAGGAAGCTACAGTGTACCTATAGGCGTAGAGATCGTGGTCTTAAATATATACTTCCTCCTGTCGCTCACCTTTGCTCACTCGTGAGCGGTAGTGATCGCGCTCACTCGCTCACTCCAGTGAGCGGGTGAGCGGTTATGCCCCTAGCCGGCGCCCCTAGCGCGGCTGTGCGTAATGATTGGCTGTGGGCATTCCCGGGGGTGCCCCACCAGGCCCCTCGTTGGGTCAAATCGTGACACCTCCCCGCACCTACAATAGGGGGTACGGACCCCTGGGACTTTAACCTTAAAAAGGTAGTCCCGGAGGCCTATATCCCCTATACGGGCCTGGGATAGGAGGCTGCTCTAGGCCTTTACTAGGCCCTTGTGCCTCTTTAGGGCTCTATTAGTAAACAAAAGGCTTGGGGGGTCTTCGTCGGCCATCCTCCTACTACTAGTACCTTGTTAGTTGGCTCTATGATGCTCCTACTAGGCCTGCTAGGCTAGTTCGACTACCTCGTTGGTGTTCAACTTCCTATTTTTCCTCTCCCCTATTTTCCACCTCTAATTGGCCTACTAGCCCACTAGTATAGTAGCTTGTTCAGTGGTTGTTGGACCCTATAGGCCTTACCTAGGCCCCTGCCCTAGGCCCCTTTTCTTCCTTCTAAATATATAGTAGATCTTATTGCAAGCTTCTATAATTAAATGCCCTGCGGTGGTTCTTTCGCCCCCCGCGCCCACTTGTAGGGCCTTCTTATATAGCCGGGCTTCGAAGTTGGCTAGCCGTTTATTGAGATAGAGGTCAAGTAGTGGCACCCAAGCCTCTATTTCCAAGCACCTAGTGGGGGCTGTTTTGTAGGCCTCTACCACTATACGAAGGCTCCTGTTCTAGGCTTTCGATAAGGCCTTTGCGGGCCCCTTAGGCTTGCTAGCCCCCCTAGGGGCCGTTGGCTAGTGGTAGCTAGAGGCTCCGTAGGCTATAGTACTGCGAATGCACTTAGTATATACCTCTTGGGCCTAGGCGAGGCTTGAGCCTTATATCTTAGCTATAATCCTAGCTAGGGCAAAATCCTAGGTTCTTAGCTTCCGTTCTACTGCCTAGTAGTGGGCCCTCTAGGATAGCTTCTAGTCTAGCTAGACCCCTAAGAATCAGGCCGATCCTACTAGCTTGACTACGCTGTAGCCCCTACTACCCCCTGGGTAGGCGAGGGATATAGGGTCCTGCTACTACCTACAGCCTTTATTGAAGTGGATTAGCTCGCATTTTTGAGCCGCAAAGGCCATCCCTCGGGTGCTAGCCCACTGTAGACAGGTCTTCCAGGCGCGCTCTAGTTGCTAGGTATTAGCTGCCGAGTGCTTTCCGAAGGCTAGTAGGTTTGTATCGTCGGCAAAGCCCGCTATACTAATCGTTGGGTGGTCCTGCTTTAGAGCCTTATATAGCGAGGCTATATATAGGATAAAGAGTACTGGCGATAGTGGGGAGCCCTGTGGGACCCCCGCCACCACTGGAATATCCCCTGTTTGTTGGCCGTCGAAGTGTAGGATCGCTACCCGGTTGCTTAGCCAAGCCCTCACCCATACCACCACCCACCGCGGGAAGCCCTGCTCCCGCAGGGTGGCTAGAAGCCGGGTGTGGTTGACAGTGTCGAAGGCCCCTGAAATATCCAACTGTAGAAGGCTGGCCGTCGCCCGCTGCCGCCAGGCCTCCTGTACCTGGGCCACTACTAGCCGAATAGCTAGTTCAGTAGACCGGTGCTCCCTGTTACCCATCTGCTCGGCTGGTAGTAGGCCGTGGGCCTCCGCAGCACTAGTGACCCTTTTAGCCACTATTGCCTCGATAAGCTTCCCAACTGTGGGGAGTAGGGCTATAGGCCTGTAGCCACCTGGAGTTCGATAGGTATCTGGGGTTTTTCCAGGCTTTTGTAGGACTACTGTTTTAGCGCCCTTGCTAATTACTAATTACTTCTAGAAGCAAATCTCTATTAACTTTATAGTCGATTTGCCTGCAAGATATAAGCATTTGCTAAGGTACCTTATAGTTATTATAGATTGGCTATCGAAATATATTTAGCTAGAGGCTATAAACTTAATAGACGTTAAGGAGTGTATACACTACTTCTAAAATATATAGTAGCAATTCTATAGGTTCTCTTTATAGATTATTACTAATTGTAGTTTGGACTAGGTTGGGCAATTCTAGATTGCTCTCTATAAAATGATTAGGGTAGAATAGTTATTGTTAACTACTTATTATTCTAAGATAGATAGTGGGATAGAATAGATAAACTAGGAGGTATAGGCTATTCTATATACTATTGTATTCTTTGCTTAATATAACTAGGCTAACTATCTTCCTGCTTGCTAGCTTGCCTTGAATAATTGGGACTCAATAGTAATTAGAGTAAGCGCGAACTTCCTTCTCTATAGGTTTAACCTAAGCCTAATCTAGTTAGTGAAGCTACTAGCAGTACCTGCTTCTTTATTAGAAGTATAGGCTAATAACTTCTTATGCTATATTAGAAAGGAGATAGAATAGATATAGGCTGCTATCGCCTATATGCAATAGCATTAGCAAGATAATGTAAACTGCTCTCGTTGTTCTGCTAAGAGGTATTAAGTGGGCGACGAGGTGTGGCTCTCTCTCTACAATGTGAAAACGAACTACCTATATTGGAAACTCGATTGGGTATATACGAAATATAAGGTAGTGGTAGTCCTAACCCCTTTAATAGTAACGCTAGATGTTCCCTAGAGCATTTATCTAAACTTCTATATCCAACTAGTAGAGCGTGCTACATCTAACCTACTTTTCTTATAATAAGTAATAGACTTCTGCCTAAGCCTAGTATAGGAGTTTTCTTAGGATAGCGTCCTCTATAAAGAATATAAGGTAGAAGCGATCTTTATAGCTAGGAACGCTTAAGGAAGGGGATATTACTAAGATATACTAGTAAAATAGAAGGGATATAACTCTTTAATATAGGAACCTCTAGAAAATATAGAGGATTCTAGAGCGCTAGATGCCTTTAAGTGAAAGTGGGGAGATATATATTACAATAATAGGCTAGTTGTATATAGGAGATATACCTAATTATACAACTAGATATATTAATGTTTGGGAAATTTAATATAGAGATCTATAGGGCCTTTAGTAGGCCAATATGAATAAATAAGATACTTGAATCTACTAGATAGGAAGCGAAATGGGTGTCTACTATATATTATCCTCTATTTTAATATAATTAAATAGTTCTATCTCCTCCTCTTTATCTCTCTATAGGGTATACTCCTTGGTAGGCAAGTTGGGAAGGCTAGTATTAATGTTGCCTCTAAAGTTAAACTAGTAATGAACTTGCTATGTAGGATGGACGCCAATATGGTTGAGCTCTAGGCGAAGCTCCTAGCCTATATAGAGGCAATTGAGGTTGCAGTATATAGATAGGGAGACTAAGCGTTTGCACTAACTAGGGGTGATAGGGTCCTAGCGAAGGGTATGGTAGGTGAGGGCTGGATGTAGGGTAGAAGCGAGGTGGTGGCGTAGGGACTTGGCGGGATAGATGCCAATATGCTATATAAGGGCAGCGTTCGTATCGACGATAATAGCGAGGGACTTATTAGTATAGCTAATCTTGTGTAGGGCGCGCTCCGTCTAATCTAGGGAGCGGGAAAATATATTACTAATAAGCTAGATGCTCTTATTATAGATAGGATTGAGAGTAGGCTAGGTAGAGGTAGCGAAGCTACAATGAGTGTAGGTGCCGATAGCAATAAGAGTATAGCTTACTACTATGGCGGGAGAACTGGCGGCCCTAGGAGAAGGTAGGGTAGGAGTTGTGCTAAGAGTGGTGTTGGGGGCGAAAGCTCTATGACTAGGAGTATGACTAGCAATAGTGGCATTAAGGAGGGTGCTAAACGAGCGTATAAGGGTAGTAAACTTATTAGTTAAGATGGCGCGTTTAGCGCTAAAGGTTGTAGTCTTAATGTAGGTGGGGATACGAATAGTAGTGCTATTATTATAATGGCGAATAATACTCTTTAAACTAGAGTGTAGGCGGGCGTTGTTTGCAAATAGCTGCGAATTCTAATTGTAGTGGGAACGCGTAGAGCAGTACTAGATGTAGCTTAAGTGCTACTTGAGAGTACATTTAGTAAAGTTGCTAGTAAGGAGTTGGTAGACGTAGAGTAGGTAATACTACTTCTTCTTTAGCTATAGCTTAAACTCCTTGTTAGAGGAGTTACCTTTAACGATGAAGCTGCTAAGGGAGAGGTTCTGCCTTTGCTGCTATAGAGGCGTGCTCTATTAGTATATAGATAGGAGTTATAAAGGAGCTGGTGGAGGAGAAGTTACTCTACGATTTTCGTTTTTATTGCTACTAGAATAGCGACCGCCACTACCACTATTGAAGGAGCCTATTGCAATTAACATTGCTTAGAGAGAGAGGGATAGGCGTGAATAGGGGAAGTCTAGAAAACAGCAATAGAGGGAAGTTGTCCGTTATAACTAAGAAGAGGGAGTGTATTGCACTAGGGTAGGAGACGAGGTGAAGGTAGAATAATTGTAGAATAAGAGTAGCTAGTATAAGGAAAGGATAGAAAGGAGGGGGACTAACTGAGTTTCTAGGGTAGGTAAAATTGGTAGGAACTAGTATAGGGAAAATATTAGGTTGCTATAATGATACGTCGAGCCTAACGCACGTGCGTGCTTATACTATAATACGCGTAACTTAGTTGCAACCTTTATATAGGGCAGGCGCGTTACTATAAGTAATAAAAGCAATTGAGTATACAGCATAGATAGCTTGGGATATAGGAGGCACTTAGGGCGGATGCGGGAGGCGGAGGGGGGGGGTATGTTAGGGGCTTAGGCTTTGCCTAAGCTAGTACTTATAGGCTAGTGCCTAGATATAGAGGGCTCCTACTTATCTCTAGCTTAGCTCTAGGAAGGAGCTAGCTTCTACGCCCTCCTCTAAAGGGTTTGCCCTATGCGGGGCTCTATAACTCTCTCTTCTTTTCCTTAGATTGTTTTAATAAAACTCTATATGTCTATTAGTAGTTGCTATAGGGCTAGTGTATAATAGCAATAAGTAGTTGCTAAGTAGGCTAAAACCGCTCTCCTTAGCTCGAGCCTATTAGCGATAGTCCTTAAGCTTAGGTATAGTGTAGTTAGTGTTTAGAAGGTTGTTTACTATTTAGATCTTAGAACTATATAGGGATAAGACACCTTTATTAAGTGCTAAGACTATAGCTATAGCTATAGTACTCTAGTTAGCTATCTAACTAAGGCGAGTAGTTATAAAGATCTATATTGTATAGTACGCTTCGCGCTTCGCCTTTTATATATAGCGTCCTTAGTCTTTCTAGATAACGAATTGGCTGCTATGTTTTTACTGCTAGGGCGGTATATAATTTGGAAGTAGTATTGAGCTAATAGCTTTATCTAACCTGCCTACTAGATATTAAGTAGCCGCTTAGTACTAAAGTATTTTAATGCCTTATAGTTAGAGATAATTAGAAAAGGCTCTTTAGTTTATAGACCAATTAGCTTAGCTCGCTAGTACTATAGTGCTTAGATAACTGCTAGTAGCTCTTTATTGTATATATAGTAGTTGTATTTAGCCCTATATAGGGCTTTAGAAAAGTAAGTAACTAGATGCTACTATCTATTCTCCTATAGCTAGGACATTACGCTAGCGATTACGCCTTATAAGGCATTAGTCTTAACCTAGGTTAGCTTTCTATAATAGAAATAGCTTAAAATAGGAGTGGTTAGAAGTCGCTACTTTAGTTCTTTAAACGTACATTAGCAATTGGCTATCTAGGCAAATGGGACTTCCTTCTTTATTAGGTTAATTAGTAGGCGGGCAACCTGTCTATACTTATAGATAAACTAGTAGTAGAAGTTGTAGAAGCTAAAGAAAGATTAAATATCTTTAATAGTCGTTAGTGTCTCCTAGCGTTCTATAGCATTAAGCTTTTCTAGATTAGGGGCAATACTATTAGTCCTAATAATAAAGTCTAGGAACTTTGTCTTAACAATATTAAACTTATACTTCTTGAGGTTGGCCTATAAGCTAGCTTTGTATAATCGTTATAGGACCCTCTATATATAGTCTTTATAATCTTTCTAGTTCTTAGAGAAGATTAGAATGTTGTTGATATACGCGCTATAGAAGTTGTCTAGATAGCCTATTAGTATATTATTAATAAATCGCTAGAAAGTAGCTAGGCTATTAGTTAATCTAAATAGCAATATCTTAAATTAGTAAGCGCTATACCTTGTTTAGAAGGTAGTTAGATCTATACTATCTAGGCTTATCTAGATTTAATAGAATGCTTAGTGAATATCGATCTTTATAAACACCTTTATCTTAGCGATTCGAGTAAAGGTTTTATTAATTAGAGGTAGTAGGTACTAGTCCTTCTTAGTTATTATATTAAGCTTGCGATAGTCGATATAGAAGCGAAGTAATCTATTACCCTTTAGGGCAAATAGAATTAGTGTAGCCTAGAGAGTATTGCTAGGCTTAATAAATCTCTTTTAAAGGTTCTTAGCAATATACTTGCAAGCAGTGAAGGAAGAATTTTGCTTACCAAGAGTGAAGTCAACGAAAACCCAGCCAAAACCGACAAAAACACGTGCGTTCGAG